>JAMKCH010013833.1:0-22987 GCA_023653785.1 Ophioderma brevispina | reverse complement strand
TTAGGTTCAAACTACGATTCAGGATGACAATTCTGACCCTCAAGCCGCCCACCTTGTATTGCTTCTCATAACTATACGCATTCATATACACTACAGTATAAGTTCAATAAGATAACGTTTATATCGCAGGAAACTCAAAATATGACGACAGAAAGATTTTTAAATGCCTTTGTTACACCGAACCACACTAATTAATGAGTTATCTTGAAATTGTATAAGTAGATCTTTCGCTAACCTAACCTTCTTCGGGAACGGTTGGATCTGCAATTCTATAGGGTTTCTATCTTCAACAAATTAGTTCATCTTAACAACCTACTATATTGTAAATGTTTTATCTTCAGTAAATAAACTATACCTTAATTGAATACACACTCTGCCTGTCTTCCCATTTTGTTCTCAATTTGGTCTTTTAACACTTATTATATTCTTTGTCAAAGACGCCTCAACCAGGATTCTCGGAGACGCGCGTCGAAGGCGAAGCTTTTGGCTGAGAGGAGCGAGGCGTCTTTGCGCAAATAGGGATAGTTCTGTGCAAGCATACTGTGTCAATCAAAGTATAATGTGGTCATCATATAGCGGATTGTACCTACTAATTGATTGCTCGTGCAAAGATTATCTTTCAACTGAACCCTTTCTTTAACCACAAGATAAATGCCCGACAGTAACATAAAACAATGCTGCCAGACGGTAGTATCCGATTTGTTTGACTGTAATGTATTCATACGGCGCCTTACTATGTATTGTCCAATCAATTCCCAGGAAAGTTCCGGAAGATTTGTCGAGAAAAATAAAGAAAAACAAAATATGTAAAATAAATGCGGAAAAGCGATGCCCAAGAGACTCATCGTGAGAGGGCGCTATATCACATCGTGTACAGGGACTGTAAGAAATAAAAAAAAAATAAAGCAAAACGCCGCACGATACTCACCGTGAGAGGGCGCTATACCACATCGCGTACAGGGGCTGTAGGAAATAAAAAAAAAATAAAGCACAACGCCTTGATGAAAGGCTACACTTTCCAAAGATTGTTAAACAAAGCGAAATGAATGTTAAACTGAAAGCTAATTTAGATGATACTTTGGATCTTCCCCACAAACAATTCTTTCAAATACAACAAAAAGAAAAGTCATTTACTCGTATGGAGCTGTTTTTTCTTCTGTTTTCTTTAGTCGGACATCAATGTCTAATGTTTATCCTTGCTTTGTCCTGTTTGTGTCTGTCTTGTCTTTTTGTCTTAAGTGTATCATCGTACTATGTCCTTTGTAATTAAGGACCGAAAAGGAAAAGGAGCCATAATTTGTTGAGGATCAGCCTCTACAGCCCCAATAGAGACTGACTGTACCCAGCCTGTCATTTTCAGATTGACCATACCCAGTTTATCATCATTACTCCAGTTATTAAAATCTGTAGCTGGAGCCATTCTTAGTGCTGTCAGCCAGTAATTTGGTGTTGGGGCTCAAGAGGCTCAACCGCAACAAGTTGGGACTCTTTTTCCGTCCACCCTAAGCAATACACTAGGAAAGGTCACTGTGCCTCTACGGCATGCGTTTTAAACTGGCCTTGTTCATAAAATATTTGCATTTATGATAACTCATTGTTATTATATTGTTTATTATCATATATATTTTCCTCTAGCTACATTGTAATACTTATATATTGTTGATTATATATACATGTTATTGTATTATGCATTGTGTGATAAACAAAACAATTTAACTAAATACATAAAACGCCCTCTCTAAAAAGTGGAGAGCCCGATCTTGAACACTTTAAATCAATTCACATAATTCTGAAAGTAACTACTATTTCATAGGACAATGTTAATGAAAATTAAATTCTTATTTTTCACTTGCCAATGCTTCTTAGTCAGTCGTCCAATGCCAGTATACAAGTTAATTTTCTAATGTTATTTTTGGTTGATCTGCATCGGGTGTTTCCTTAAATATTTCAACATTGTTTACTATTGAATCATTATCATTGTCACTTTTGTTCAAAAGCCCACCACCATCCATCGTCACGACATACATTGCTACGATAAGATTCTTAAACTATAGTATTTGTAGAGCGTGGAATTAAGAGGTAATAATACGTTAAAAATCAAGTAAATTTAAAGCCGCTCAATTATGCCGTAAAGTGATTTTATTTATCGTTGTTAGATACTTGGCATATCTGAGTAAAACTAACCCACAACCTTTCAGTAAGTTAGGCTATCAAAATCGGGATCAGGGAAAATTAGCGAAATTTGATATATAAATTGGTCAATCAATAAATTTGTGTCTATAGTAAGAATGATGATTGCGCTAATTTAATAAAACATCACATTTGGTTTGCATTTTGTGTTTTCCTTTTATATGTTAGCAACATGTAAATGTTGGTATCACTGAAAGAAGGAGACTCCTAGCTCACCAAATGATAGCAGATGATAAATTATTCTGATTTCTTATATCCTTCTCTCCCTACTATCATTCATCATGAAAAAAGAAAGAAAATAATTTGTTAATTGTTAGTTGTTAATTAACTACAATTATCAGGTTTGTATGATAAAACGACGTATTAATCCAACACTTCAAGATCTACTCGTGATTTGGACGTTGCAAAGTAAACCTCTGGAAGGCAATAGTCAATGCCAATGTTCTTTGCGTACATCTTGTCATCATCGCTGTGATCTCCAGGACGTCCTGCCGCATCTCCAACATACGCAGCCTTGGTCTTGTCGATCGTTTTGAACTGGTTCACAGTGCTGCTGTAATAATCCCACATGCCTGTTTTAGGCTTGCGGTATTGGTTTTCCTCTAGGGCCGCCAAAACGTATATCGGAACCCCAAGCTGTGATGTCACCTCCTCCACCTTTGCCATCCATTCACCCTTGTCTTCCAATCCGAGGCCGATTCCGTGCTGATTACTCATAATGACGTTATTGATCTTTTTGTTTTTGTTATCTTGTAATTTTATTTTAACCTGTGGTGATGTAAACTCCCAGTCGTGTCTGTCTACAGGAAAAGACTCGCCACTTTTAATCGTGATAATGGTATCATCAAGGTCGAACGCAGCTACAAGTTCACCAGAATATGTCCCCTTAGTTTTATAAAACAAGAGTCCATCAGGGGTTTGTGTCCACCATCCCTTTTGGGTATTCAATGGAGGGTATTCTCGAGCAAATCGACGTCCCGAACTTGCATAGACACTTTCCAGCAAGTAACCGGCTATCTCATTATACCAATCTGTCCCAGGACTCGAAATCATTGATCCGGTTCGCATAAAAGCGCATGATTTACCGCTATCCCTGGATAAGACCTTCTTGGTTGAAATATAGTCCGTTAAAGGCAGAAACGAATCAGGCTCCCTGTAAATCAGCTCTCTGTTGACGTCATTGACATAATTTAGAGTCAAGCATATTTGAGGAATGCAGTTTAATTTGAAAAAAATGCTCAGAACCAGGAACTCTGCCTCCCTCACTGCTCCATGCACCTGCTTTTGTCCACAATTCATCCGGGTTGACATCTTCAAACAATTGACACCATGCAAGGAAAACGTAGGATGAAGATGCATGTTTTGGTGTTTGCTCCCTGCTGGGCAAGGTCGCTTCGTCTCGGTTAAACAGAGGGTAGTCACGTGAGTTGCAACCTTTCACAGGAGCAAAAGCAAGAGTTGCCTTGACAACTTCATCAGCAATGTCACGCTCGTTTGAATCTTCTTTGCACAAAAGAGACCATTTGATTATTAATGCTGATATGTCCTTTCCTGTTGCAAACCTTTCAACCGACATGGAGGCGTCGATACACCCTGTGATTGATATGATCAAGTCAGTGACCGATTCATCTGGAGGAAGTAGCGTTTGGTTGTCGACTGGACTTGGTATTTCTATTCTCACTGCTACTTTTACATACTTAAGGTATTGAAACTTAGTCATATCAGCAAGTTTTTCACCCATTGCAAAGAGCGTAGCTGAAGGATTACCATCTGTAATGGTGGCAAACGCTGAAGCATCACACACTCTTAGGTTAGAGACTCCTTTCACTCGTAAGAATTCATCGGCACACTCTGGCATTTTGCATGTACCAACCGGGTGTAAAGCAGAAACCAACATTCCTCTCATCCAGTTGTCCAATTCTTCATCTGTATCCACTTCCAGTCCTGGTTGAACTTCATCTATTATCAACTCACGTAATGACTCACGGACATTTTTGCCAAAGAACAAATCTCGTAGCAATCGAATCTGATCCCTAAATACCTTTGATACTTTCTTAAATTCCTTCGTAGTCTCACCATTTTCAGAGAAGGTCCATCCGTAATCTAGCATAGGTTTGTCGAATATGTTGGATGTTACCGCTTTGAGTTCTCCCCGGTACTCCGGCCACTGATCAATTATGCGAATTGTCCCTTCATTGGTCTTATGTTTGTCTTCACAATCTTCATACTTATCATCATATTCTGATTGATCTGCAGTACACAATGCACCGGTTTCATCAAAGAGCGTCGAGTTTCCCATGACATATATCTGTATGTCCGACATACAGATATATGTCATGGGAAACTCGACGCTCTTTGATGAAACCGGTGCATTGTGTACTGCAGATCAATCAGAATATGATGATAAGTATGAAGATTGTGAAGACAAACATAAGACCAATGAAGGGACAATTCGCATAATTGATCAGTGGCCGGAGTACCGGGGAGAACTCAAAGCGGTAACATCCAACATATTCGACAAACCTATGCTAGATTACGGATGGACCTTCTCTGAAAATGGTGAGACTACGAAGGAATTTAAGAAAGTATCAAAGGTATTTAGGGATCAGATTCGATTGCTACGAGATTTGTTCTTTGGCAAAAATGTCCGTGAGTCATTACGTGAGTTGATAATAGATGAAGTTCAACCAGGACTGGAAGTGGATACAGATGAAGAATTGGACAACTGGATGAGAGGAATGTTGGTTTCTGCTTTACACCCGGTTGGTACATGCAAAATGCCAGAGTGTGCCGATGAATTCTTACGAGTGAAAGGAGTCTCTAACCTAAGAGTGTGTGATGCTTCAGCGTTTGCCACCATTACAGATGGTAATCCTTCAGCTACGCTCTTTGCAATGGGTGAAAAACTTGCTGATATGACTAAGTTTCAATACCTTAAGTATGTAAAAGTAGCAGTGAGAATAGAAATACCAAGTCCAGTCGACAACCAAACGCTACTTCCTCCAGATGAATCGGTCACTGACTTGATCATATCAATCACAGGGTGTATCGACGCCTCCATGTCGGTTGAAAGGTTTGCAACAGGAAAGGACATATCAGCATTAATAATCAAATGGTCTCTTTTGTGCAAAGAAGATTCAAACGAGCGTGACATTGCTGATGAAGTTGTCAAGGCAACTCTTGCTTTTGCTCCTGTGAAAGGTTGCAACTCACGTGACTACCCTCTGTTTAACCGAGACGAAGCGACCTTGCCCAGCAGGGAGCAAACACCAAAACATGCATCTTCATCCTACGTTTTCCTTGCATGGTGTCAATTGTTTGAAGATGTCAACCCGGATGAATTGTGGACAAAAGCAGGTGCATGGAGCAGTGAGGGAGGCAGAGTTCCTGGTTCTGAGCATTTTTTTCAAATTAAACTGCATTCCTCAAATATGCTTGACTCTAAATTATGTCAATGACGTCAACAGAGAGCTGATTTACAGGGAGCCTGATTCGTTTCTGCCTTTAACGGACTATATTTCAACCAAGAAGGTCTTATCCAGGGATAGCGGTAAATCATGCGCTTTTATGCGAACCGGATCAATGATTTCGAGTCCTGGGACAGATTGGTATAATGAGATAGCCGGTTACTTGCTGGAAAGTGTCTATGCAAGTTCGGGACGTCGATTTGCTCGAGAATACCCTCCATTGAATACCCAAAAGGGATGGTGGACACAAACCCCTGATGGACTCTTGTTTTATAAAACTAAGGGGACATATTCTGGTGAACTTGTAGCTGCGTTCGACCTTGATGATACCATTATCACGATTAAAAGTGGCGAGTCTTTTCCTGTAGACAGACACGACTGGGAGTTTACATCACCACAGGTTAAAATAAAATTACAAGATAACAAAAACAAAAAGATCAATAACGTCATTATGAGTAATCAGCACGGAATCGGCCTCGGATTGGAAGACAAGGGTGAATGGATGGCAAAGGTGGAGGAGGTGACATCACAGCTTGGGGTTCCGATATACGTTTTGGCGGCCCTAGAGGAAAACCAATACCGCAAGCCTAAAACAGGCATGTGGGATTATTACAGCAGCACTGTGAACCAGTTCAAAACGATCGACAAGACCAAGGCTGCGTATGTTGGAGATGCGGCAGGACGTCCTGGAGATCACAGCGATGATGACAAGATGTACGCAAAGAACATTGGCATTGACTATTGCCTTCCAGAGGTTTACTTTGCAACGTCCAAATCACGAGTAGATCTTGAAGTGTTGGATTAATACGTCGTTTTATCATACAAACCTGATAATTGTAGTTAATTAACAACTAACAATTAACAAATTATTTTCTTTCTTTTTTCATGATGAATGATAGTAGGGAGAGAAGGATATAAGAAATCAGAATAATTTATCATCTGCTATCATTTGGTGAGCTAGGAGTCTCCTTCTTTCAGTGATACCAACATTTACATGTTGCTAACATATAAAAGGAAAACACAAAATGCAAACCAAATGTGATGTTTTATTAAATTAGCGCAATCATCATTCTTACTATAGACACAAATTTATTGATTGACCAATTTATATATCAAATTTCGCTAATTTTCCCTGATCCCGATTTTGATAGCCTAACTTACTGAAAGGTTGTGGGTTAGTTTTACTCAGATATGCCAAGTATCTAACAACGATAAATAAAATCACTTTACGGCATAATTGAGCGGCTTTAAATTTACTTGATTTTTAACGTATTATTACCTCTTAATTCCACGCTCTACAAATACTATAGTTTAAGAATCTTATCGTAGCAATGTATGTCGTGACGATGGATGGTGGTGGGCTTTTGAACAAAAGTGACAATGATAATGATTCAATAGTAAACAATGTTGAAATATTTAAGGAAACACCCGATGCAGATCAACCAAAAATAACATTAGAAAATTAACTTGTATACTGGCATTGGACGACTGACTAAGAAGCATTGGCAAGTGAAAAATAAGAATTTAATTTTCATTAACATTGTCCTATGAAATAGTAGTTACTTTCAGAATTATGTGAATTGATTTAAAGTGTTCAAGATCGGGCTCTCCACTTTTTAGAGAGGGCGTTTTATGTATTTAGTTAAATTGTTTTGTTTATCACACAATGCATAATACAATAACATGTATATATAATCAACAATATATAAGTATTACAATGTAGCTAGAGGAAAATATATATGATAATAAACAATATAATAACAATGAGTTATCATAAATGCAAATATTTTATGAACAAGGCCAGTTTAAAACGCATGCCGTAGAGGCACAGTGACCTTTCCTAGTGTATTGCTTAGGGTGGACGGAAAAAGAGTCCCAACTTGTTGCGGTTGAGCCTCTTGAGCCCCAACACCAAATTACTGGCTGACAGCACTAAGAATGGCTCCAGCTACAGATTTTAATAACTGGAGTAATGATGATAAACTGGGTATGGTCAATCTGAAAATGACAGGCTGGGTACAGTCAGTCTCTATTGGGGCTGTAGAGGCTGATCCTCAACAAATTATGGCTCCTTTTCCTTTTCGGTCCTTAATTACAAAGGACATAGTACGATGATACACTTAAGACAAAAAGACAAGACAGACACAAACAGGACAAAGCAAGGATAAACATTAGACATTGATGTCCGACTAAAGAAAACAGAAGAAAAAACAGCTCCATACGAGTAAATGACTTTTCTTTTTGTTGTATTTGAAAGAATTGTTTGTGGGGAAGATCCAAAGTATCATCTAAATTAGCTTTCAGTTTAACATTCATTTCGCTTTGTTTAACAATCTTTGGAAAGTGTAGCCTTTCATCAAGGCGTTGTGCTTTATTTTTTTTTTATTTCCTACAGCCCCTGTACGCGATGTGGTATAGCGCCCTCTCACGGTGAGTATCGTGCGGCGTTTTGCTTTATTTTTTTTTTTATTTCTTACAGTCCCTGTACACGATGTGATATAGCGCCCTCTCACGATGAGTCTCTTGGGCATCGCTTTTCCGCATTTATTTTACATATTTTGTTTTTCTTTATTTTTCTCGACAAATCTTCCGGAACTTTCCTGGGAATTGATTGGACAATACATAGTAAGGCGCCGTATGAATACATTACAGTCAAACAAATCGGATACTACCGTCTGGCAGCATTGTTTTATGTTACTGTCGGGCATTTATCTTGTGGTTAAAGAAAGGGTTCAGTTGAAAGATAATCTTTGCACGAGCAATCAATTAGTAGGTACAATCCGCTATATGATGACCACATTATACTTTGATTGACACAGTATGCTTGCACAGAACTATCCCTATTTGCGCAAAGACGCCTCGCTCCTCTCAGCCAAAAGCTTCGCCTTCGACGCGCGTCTCCGAGAATCCTGGTTGAGGCGTCTTTGACAAAGAATATAATAAGTGTTAAAAGACCAAATTGAGAACAAAATGGGAAGACAGGCAGAGTGTGTATTCAATTAAGGTATAGTTTATTTACTGAAGATAAAACATTTACAATATAGTAGGTTGTTAAGATGAACTAATTTGTTGAAGATAGAAACCCTATAGAATTGCAGATCCAACCGTTCCCGAAGAAGGTTAGGTTAGCGAAAGATCTACTTATACAATTTCAAGATAACTCATTAATTAGTGTGGTTCGGTGTAACAAAGGCATTTAAAAATCTTTCTGTCGTCATATTTTGAGTTTCCTGCGATATAAACGTTATCTTATTGAACTTATACTGTAGTGTATATGAATGCGTATAGTTATGAGAAGCAATACAAGGTGGGCGGCTTGAGGGTCAGAATTGTCATCCTGAATCGTAGTTTGAACCTAAGTTTAAACAATATAGCGTACATTATCCTTAAGGAGCATGGCAGAAGGGTAAATCACGGTACTTAAGCAATAACAGCACATTTTTTAAGAGCGCCCGCCAATTTTCAAAAAGAATTGCGATTTTGTACAGTTGCATTGATAATTGGCTACTGTCTGTTCAATTAACTTAGATGTCCGGTTTTTATTAACTATTTCAAAAAATACACGAATGAAAAAGTTGTTCTTCATCATTGGACCCAAAAAGATCATTGGGGTCCAACTTGAAAACATATTTCTTATTTGGATTCTTAATCAGTTTACACTGATTTGCATTGACAAACGACAACAAACTGGGTCCAGGTGAATATTGACTTTTGACTCTGAAACTTTGATGACAGACCCATTGGAATTAGGGGCGCTTCAAAAGCATGTTTGTACTTTGATTTCAGGTGTTTAAGCGTGCATTAAAGCATGGGCATATAAATGCATCGTTGAAATACCGATACTTTTGATAGAGGTCCTGTATGTTTTATTCAATTGCTTACGAACAAAAGAATCATACAGCTCTCCTGTAATTTCGTCCATTAGTTAATGCCGTGTGACACCTTGGATATCATCTCGTTTGTATTGCAAACAACGGTTCGGATTTGATCCTGTTGAACAAAGTTGGCATTATTCATTTCATACCAGTGGCGGACAATATTGATCGTGAATAATATCATCCGACGACAACTTTTACTACCAACAAAGAGGAGTCTATGGAACTTTCCACTAAACGTAATTACTAATGGTAGCAAACTTTTATTCGCTCATTTTGAAAACGAGGGTAAAATACCCATATCTCAATATATTTGAAGGTTTAAAATGTCCCATTCCTTTTGTCACGTAAAACGTCTTAAGTCCAAGGATACGAAACAACTCTCTTTTCGTGATTTATTTCGAAAGTGCCTATTTGTTTAAATAATTAATAAAAACCAGACATCTAAGTTAATTGAACAGACAGTAGTAAACTATACATTTGCATGGTAAAGCTCGAACTTACTATGTATCGCAAAAGAAGGAATCGCTTCTTTTATGACAAATACGCACTTTTGACCATAACCATTCACAGATATAGTTTACTATACAATTACCAACACAAATGTGCAAAAATCTTGAACTTTTTTGAAAATGGGGGGCGTTCTTCAATATGTGCTGTTATTATTTTAAGGTAATTTTCATTTTTTTTTCTTTCTTTCTTAAGCAGTAGATTGTGTTGTCAACTTTTTGCACAATAACACAGCAACAACACAGTTACCAACACAGTTACCATTGACAATCATCAGCCTATGTCGCAAGTTCACACTACTAAGTTCTTGGGTGTTACCATCGATGACAAACTCACCTGGAACCATCATATCAACTCAGTTATCACGAAGACATCACACGCAATTGGTACCATTTACAGAGCAAAGCACCACCTACCATCTCATATACTAAAAGCATTGTACAATGCAATCGTTCTTCCACACTTTACTTACTGTAACATCATCTGGGCTTCTAATATCCAATCACGACTCAATCAACTTAATCTAACACAAAAATAGGCCATCCGTACGATCACTAATTCACCCCACAGCTCTCATACCACACCCTTATTTTATTCCCTTAAAACACTCAAAATAACCGACATTAATAAACTTCTAACAGCACTTTTCATGCATGATTATCACTATAAAAAATAACCCCCAACTTCAGCAATTATTTTCAAACAGACAAGTTCACAGTTGTAACATGAGACAAGCCAACATCTACCATTCTTCCACTCCAAAACTATAAAGAAAAACACAATATTCTATACAAACGGCGCCAATACATAGAACGCCCTTCCCACACAATCACTTCAATTGACAACAAAACATGTTTTACAGTACACCCTAAACACCTCTATATTGATCATAAAAGCCTTATATTTTTTTCTATCGGGGAATTATATATCCTTCTTTCAGGACATCCTTCTATTCCCTCCCAATTCTCAAACCGCTCTTCTCTCCTTCCCATCATTAATCTTTTCTAACCTCATACCCCTATCCACTCTCTTTCATTCCCCCTTCCTCCTACTCCTCAATCCCACCTCCCTTTTTATTTCGCTATAAGCAAACTACCAGTATGTCAATCCGGAGCAAGTCGTTTTGCTTAAGAAAAATGAATTGCTCCGTGGACAAGTCTGTTTGATGACTTATTGTTCAGTGGACCATATCTGAGAAACCCTAACCCAAAATGAAAAGCTTTCCATCAAGAGCCTCATTATCCATTCTGTATGATAAAAAATAAATCCACAGTATCAAATATTGGTACTTTAATTATATAATATATCATGTTTTATGTCCGGTACCTGTATATAAATAATGTTGAAGGACTAATAAATATTAATATGAATGAATGAATTAAAAGATCACTTGAATTTGGGTAAGTTTTTTTTCGGTCACCCTGTATAATCTCTTTAACCAATGGTATAACTTTGTTATTTCTACTTCTTCGTTAGTCGGCCCCACATGACTGTTTATTGTATGTCATGGTTGTTCTGTCCTGTCCTTTTTTGTCTGGTAGTATGATGTTTTTGTCCATATTTATAATTGTCCCTATGATTGTCAGTTTACTCTAATTGAAGAGGTCAGTGCACCCTCACGTACTGCGTTTTTTAGCAGACCGTACTCATCATCACTTTGCATGGCATAGCTTTAGTGTATTAAAACTCGGCAAGAAAATTCCTGGACATGAAAAGCAAATCATTTCACATTTATATTTAATTAAAAGCAAAGAGTTGACATCAAAAACACAGACTTTCATCCTCTGTCAGTTTTTTGAGTGTAATGAAAGGATGTGACCATCCATGCATGGGGGTTACATTCATTTATCAATCACACTGGACAAGGTTCATGAATGATAATTTGCAAGAATAAGAAATGGAATGTTCCAAATATTCAAGTTTGAATTGAATACCCAATCTTGACAATTGCATCGACATGAAGGTGGAAAAATAAGTGTTGAAACCCACATGTGTTGCATGTTTTTTCTCTGTTAAATAGCCCGGCTTATGGGAGCAGGATCGTGCCGACCATTCAGGTTGTGGCAACATGAATGTTTCAAACGTACATTTATGAAGTACTGGGTTATACCGCGTACCGTTTGCCCGAACCATAGTCCACAGGTGATATATGGATGACAATGCGCGCCCCTTACCGTGCTAACATCGTTGGCAGATTTCTGAACAACCAAAACAACAGCGTATGGATCCATGGTCAGCGGATTCACCCATAGAGCATCTATGGGATCAGCTGGGACTTCTCTCCATCAAGGAATCCAACCTGGAGATTCGCTTCGAATTCGCCGACTTGTAACAGGTATACGACGGCCTATGTGCTGCACTAATCAAAAGCCGTGGAGGGACCAACAAAGTAGTAGGAATTGGAATATTGGTATAAAAATTTGAGTCTTAAGTCCAATATGGTCTCGCCCAATATTTTTCCAAACTCATAGCGAGACCAATAAAATTTGGGTATTGGGCGAAAACAAGAATTAATTTTATCCTTTATTAGTTTTGAGAATCTTGTTTCATATATTACTATACACTTCATGATAAACTTTAGCTTGGCCAGTTCAGACTTGGGCCAATATTGTCCTGTCGAAAATAAAATACCTGTCTACACCCGTACACCTCTTAAGATGACGATTTATTGTCTCCCCGATATGATGTTTCATAGAGACCAGTTTGTTAATTACTCAGTCGTCGTGCGGACGTCAACAAAAAAAGTGTGTTCAAACTTTAAGATTTATGCGGTTGCTCTTGCCTACCCAAGACTCGACAAGTTACAACAAGTTCATCAGATATGTACCATGCCATGGCCTATACTGTACTGAACTGCCATGGATCAAGCGATTACCTTATTGCCTTTTAATGACCTGAAACTCTTTTTACTCCAACAGCGCGCGGTACTCTCCGTGTGGGCCCACTATCAACACTTTATCAGTCCATTTATTGTTGAAAATCAACTTCCACCAGCAGAAAAATTATGCCAACTCGCAAGGAGATAAAAACAAACGCAGTACCTTGACATGATCGATGCAAAAATTGAAATGACATGACCGGAAAATTATGTGCACCGACTACCTACTTCCGTCGTAAGTACATAATTAGCCTGAATCCTTGGACGTCACGCGGCATTATGCCATATTAATCGACGAACATGGCGGGCCACCGTAATGAATACCAAGAGGGTTACCTAGTGGGGTCGTTGTGCGCATGCGGCTTAATACTGTATCGTTACAGGGTGACTCAGACATAAACGCATTAGGAAGCGTTTAGTTTAAAATTAAAGAAGTTAAGGGGATTGATCCAAGTGTTGGAAGTATTTGGACACCAAAGTTTCGAGAAGCGCGTAGATTATGGAGAAGTGTTGTTTTTATGTGGTTCACAGCATGTGTATAGAATATAGGACGGGAAGATTCTCAAAACATAATAATTGCTAGTAAATGTGTTGAAACCAGGTTGGTGCATCCAAGATAACATTGCTTTGTGTGCTTTTTTTAAACAAGATTTTCCTTTGTTTCATCAAAGTTTAATGCATTATAGAAAACACCTAACAAAGTATCCCTAATTATTGCTTTGTTGTTGTAATGAATACAGAGAAGGATTCGATGCTCCAAATTGAATGCTAATTTCTGCAATTTTCCATTTACAAAAACATTGCCATCGTTAAGTAGATGTAATCGGTCATGCATGAATGCTAACATTGGAATTTCATCCAAAGCTGACAGGGAAAGAATGTCCCTTATTTTGATATGCAATTATATACCTTCTATGAAAAATAAATTGAAATTTAAACTTTTAAGTGTCCAGAGTCGTTTTTGCCGAGTTTATTCAGTTCACTGGCAGTGTTAATATATCTCCCTCTACTATTCATATCGTATATTGGCTATTTACTTCTGTATTCGAGCTTACTGTATTTTGCATTGTTGATGAATAAAATTTGATGATTGATTGAACTACAGCAAACTATCATTGATTTAAATCCTTATGATGAGGAGGAATAATTTGTGATAATTGGCACTTCTGCCATATTTGACCTTGCAGCAACGTAACTAGCGGGCAGCTTGATTATAGGAAACATAACTTTGTAAGGGTCTATGTCATTCGAAATCCTTTGGAACTTTAAGATCCTATCAAACTAAAGTCTTAATTAAACATTTTTTCATGTCTTTGCATAGCATAATATTAAAGTATATGTGGAATATGTGCAATCCGACACTTTCTGAAATAAAATTATGCCAAATGAGAGATCCAATATGGCCGGCCAATGTTGCCATTTTGACCAAGTTACCACCTATCAAACATTAAAAAACTAGTATTTATATAATTACACAATTGAATTTACTGGACAATTTTATTTTTTTTTAATTTATGAAAAGGTTTTGATTAATAATGCAAAAATATGAAAAAATAAATGAATTTCAAAGCTCATTAATATGTTGATGCTAAATAACTCCAAATCGGGTAGACTTTTAAAAAATAAAAAAAAAACGTCAGTAAAACAGTATAACTAATGAACAAATCTAGCAAATGGCATTTATTTGAAGAAACAAAACTGGAGATATTGTGCATCAAACATGACACTTTGGTCCAAAAATAGAAACGAGAACTAGGTAAGGTAAAAATAGGGTTTCGGATACTTACTGGTCAAAACATCACCCGTGTTCTTGCAGCCATTACTTAACTTTCCTTAACCCCTATGTAAAAGAGGTTGTATTTGCCTGGATCCCTTGTTGTATAGAACAAAGTGTTTCCATTTTTTTTATTCTGTAAGTTTTGCCAAAAATATCCGAACTAAGGTATAAACGCGTGTAAGAAACAAAACACTTAAATATTGTAATTAGCATTTTTGGATTTTCATGGTTGTGAAATTACAAAAAACTGGAACAAAAACAGAAAATTGATTCTTTAAGGAAAAACATTTTTCTACCTTAAATTGATCTTCAAAATATGAGCCATCTGAGAAGTTTTACCAATTTTTACGACCAATGGTTAAAAAAGTATGCCTAATTAACATAAGATTTGCATAAAGTACGTTCTCCATATTAATATGCGGTAACAACGCCCCACGTGTTAAAACACCGTTCGGTGTTTGTCATTAACAATCAATCTTTGAAAAACATACTTGTTATACATAAATATATATGTTTACAATCGTGTATAATTCCATAAAATTATGGATTTTGTGTTTTCTGCCTATTTTGACCAAACTTTCGTTACAATGTGAAAGTTGAGTAAATTATGGTTCACTTTCTCCAGAAAAAAAACATTCCTAAAATTATTGATTCGTCACAAAACCACAATTCACAACATAATAGATGTGAAAAGAAAGCTTAAACCACCAAGTCATTGCATGTAGTACGGGAATATATGCCAAGTAGGTGTGTTCTATATATGTGTTCTATAGGTGTGTTCTTAGATAGAATGCAAGATGAGAACTATAGAACATGCAGAGATAGATGTTTAGATGATTATTTTCGTTTTAGTTATGACAAAATATGAAAGTAATGGCAATTTGCATCACCGCTATCTTCAAAAAACGGCCGACATATCAAAGGTGAATTCTTCTAGATATCTTATAGACTATGGGTCGTAGACCATATAACAAGTTGCATAACAAACTCCGTAGTCCATTCAAAGGGAGAAGACAAAACCCGGTGTAAAATTATTGATAAATTATTAACATGACAAAACCGTCTGTTGCCCCAAATAAAACTTGCACATTTTCTTAAAAATGAATAAAATGTCACATCAATTTCTCTCATAATATCAGTGACAAATGGATATGCATAGACTTCAGCAAACCATTACCTAAAGATATTACAATGGGCCCGGTATGCGGAGCCATTGTTATAGCCAGGTGTTATCACCTCCACGATTCGGGTTGAGTAACAAAATATCCGTCCTCTTTCACAATAACTAACCAGTTTACATTATGATATAGGTCGTTTACCCTGAGTTTTCTTCTGAAAGCGCGGTAAATTGAATACAAATGAAGTTAAGCAATAAGTTACGAATTTTAATTCTGCAAAAAGTTGTTAGGTCAAAGCTTGCCTAGCAACATTCTGGCATGATGTTTGTTTGTCTTTCTTCCTTTTCGAATACATTATGAAAAACATGGACAAAGTTAATTGAACACGCATTATAGAAGCTCAAGATTTATTTATTTGCGAATGAGGATAAGTATTTTGCGCTTTCGTCATTAAAAAATACTTCGTCTAAATCGGAGAGGTGGTAACAACCGTGAGAAAATATAACAATGGTTCTGCACTCCCAGATGAAAAGGAATCTGAAGTGTTTTTCTACACCGCACACCGGGCCGGTAATTGAATATCTTTAGCTCTAGCGTCTAGCGTATCTATTGGTCACTGATATTGGGGAAATAAATTGAAGTGACATTTTATTCATTTTCAAGAAAATGTTTTATTTGGGGCAACAGTTATATGATTTTAATAATTTATTATGAATTTACGCTTGGTTTAGCTCTCCTCCAGTGATAGGGATTACGAATCGACAGCGCAGAAGGGCATGGCCCATACCCGGCTTGTGTCGAATACTCACGGCGCGTCACGGCGCGTCACGTAACTCATCAGTAGGGAGAATTCACTTCGTGATCCCCATGTTGCAGAAACATGAGTACCAGAGGATGATGCACAAATCAAATGCAACTCCGGTGCCCTGGATCCGGTATAACGAGATCTAAATCGGTACAAGGCAGGAGATACCGGGTTCCGGGGGGCCAAGGGATGCAACCGATATGTGCATTACTCCAATCGTTGGAGGATTGAGTGGTGTGCGCCCCTTTGGGAGACGGCTGTAAGTTGTGCCGCGAATCGGGGATTAGGACATGCTAACTTAACAGCAACGTTCAATCAAATATCTGTACATGGACAGAGGGCGGCGATCGAAAAGTGAACATTTTGTCCAAAATGCAGTATACCAATGAACAATTAATTTGAACAATGACATTTCGAAAAAAAAAATGAAAGAAGATGAGGACACTAAGGGGAGGGATCGATGGGGAGGGAGAGAGGGAGGGGAGGGAGAGGAGGGAGGGCGGGGATGTGAGGGCACATGACTGTGGCATAATGGTCGATGCTACCCACCACCAAAGTTTTTAATAAATATTAGATTTTAGGCGCGGGGCGGGGGAGTGGGTGGGAGGGAGGGAGGGGGGAGGGAGGGAGGGAGGAGGGCGGGGCACATGACTGTGCGATAATTTGTCGATGCTTACCGCTGCACAATTTTAATAAAATATTAAGATTTTAAGGAGAGGGGAGGAGAGGGGAAACATTTTGTCCCACAAATGACGTATACAATGAACAATTAATTTGAACAATGACATTTTCCGAAAAAAAAACAATGTGAAAATAACTGAGAGGAAAAGTGAAATAATAAATAAATAAATGCAACAAATGAGAGGCCATGTTATAACTAAGCTAAATGGCGTATTGATTTAAATACCACAGAGAAATATACGAATGAACAGAATGAGCAATGAAAAAAATAAGGAAAAGAAAGGAAGGAGGGAGGGGGAGGAAGAAAGGAAGGGAAGGGGAGATGGGAAGGGAAAAGGAAAAGGGAAAGAAGGGAAGGGAGGGGGAATGGGGAGGCAGAAGGGGATGGCGGGAAGCGATTGTGAGGGGGTGTGTGGAGGGGGGTTGGGAAGGGGGCGAGGTTCGAAATGTATGTGGCGACTATTAAAGCGTGTTTTGTAATGCTGTGAAGTTGGTTGACGTTTTCGGAAGGTGGATGACATCACAAAGAGATGAAAAAGGTTAGAGTTTTGAATACGGAATGCGGGACCAACTCGTCATCCACTGGAGAAGGCGTTCATTTGTGCGTGTGAGTCGGACATTAAGGAATTGTCAAACAGCTAGTAAATGAGCTCGTCCAAAGCTGGTGAGCTTGTTTATTTGACCATCTAAACCGGACTACCTTTTGGGTTGAACCCATGTGGGGGCCGCAGATAAGGGAGTAAAGTACTACAAACTTATCCTCCAAGTTTATCAATCAAAGAACAGTACAGTCCTATTGCCCTGGCAAAAGATTGGGCTATTTTGAGGGCAAGGACAATCGCCTCACCCCCCCCCCCACATGGAAGCATCTTTGGTCCTTCTGATGACCTAGAAATGTGCCTCCGACATTTCTCAGCTTCAGTTTAATCCGACCTCCAGTGCCATTCGTCAAACCACATCACGGTGCCAAGATCCTTCTTGTTGTGATCGGAATACACTTCAAATTATCTCATGAGTATTTTACAGTTGAATATTCATAAGGTGGCATACATCTGTATTGTTTACATTTAACCCCACTTGCCATGCCAACAAATCACATTTTAAAGGCTTACTTGGAATTTCAAAATATAAATTTTTGTACAATAATTAAAAAATAGCCAACTAAACTAAGATACTATCTAATACTGCACGATTCCAAAGTTGAGATGATACAGATTTTTAGTTTGATGCAGTAAACATTTTTAATTGTATTACTTGTCATAGCCATACTGTGTATAACAAAATTTTCCCGATCCGTGAATTTATAACAAAGTACGTGATTATATCTATGAAGGACATCGAACTTGAGCTTATTTTATTATTTCACACCGTGATTACTATATGGGCAAGCATATTTATATGCAAAAAAGAAAATGGGGGGGGGGGGGGGGGGTGGTTTGAAAGTTTGAGGTTGCCCTCCTCTGGAATCTTAGTCCGGCCTTTAATTATCACATCTTTATCCAAAAAAATGCCCCACGGCACAACAGGCAGTAACTCCTGTCCATGAAGAGCTGGGCATTTTTCTGTACATATTCCAATATTCTTGGTTCCTAGGCCTGTGTATACTCTGTCCAGGAATTTTTTTTTTAATTTTAAGATAATTTAGGGGTTTTACTGTTGCTAACGCGTGTGCTACCGGTGTGCTGTAGTGTACGCACTCGCGCTTACGTGCCTGTTTGGATCGTTACACTCGACCGTGATTGGTTGATGTAAAATTAGCTGTTGGTTGTTCACTTGTTGTGCTATGCTTAGGCGGGAATTGGCTTGCGTACGTCGTGACTTAGACGCGCATATGAGGGGAAAATAAATATCTGGATACAGTATAATAGTAAGAGACGATATCACAAGGTACCGCGTGTACTGCATACACGCATTTTAACGCGATGCTCCGGACACACTGCTCAGCCGATAGTAGCTGTATGAGCACTGATTGATCGATTTACAAAAACTGGGGTATATCATTGACTAGGTTTAAAGGGTAACTTGTCAACATGGAAAGAATTTTGTATCGTGCCATACACCCATTAATAGGCAGCTTCACATCCAAGCTCATTTTTGGATGTGGTGGCAGAATCTGAATTCATTCCAAATGCGAAAGCGCAAGCATTGGGGTTGCAGTCCTCAACGGAAGAAACCTGCATGTTTATATTCTGTTTGAGGCTGCTCAATTCACTAGCTTTTGCACTTTCGCTTTTAACACTAAGCCTTAACTTGTAATATTCGAATGATCATCACCTACATGTACATAGGTAAAAATATTTGGGCATTTTGTTTAATTCAGCATGAAGTACCATGTAATGTTTGGCAGTTTTGCTTGAGGTTGCGCCCGCATTGTTATCCAATTTGCGGTGTGAAGAGTGACAAGTCTTGCCTATTTGGTGCTGAACAAAGTATACATGCCTGAAATGTTTGACCCAAATTTGATCTTTGACTTTATAATTTTAAGTTTTCAGAACTATTCTAACGTCATTGTACATGCCACTGCATTTCGGTTAAAATTCTGAAAGTACAAATGGGGATTAACAAAAACCCCCAACTGTTTTACGTAATCCTTGATTCATTTAGTATATATCCGATCTACTAGCAGTTTCGTGGGAAAAAATTATGGTTGTTACATTGTACATGTACATGTAACAATGCACATGTCAAAAGACAAATTGGGCATTACCCCAAAATTACAAAATTTTAAATCACATTATACACCTGCATGTACATGTACAGTAGATTACATTGTATGCTTCAAGAACAAGCCAGATTTGATTGCTATTTACTTAAAAACTACAAAATGCAGTGGTATTGTTATGATTTAAATTCTTTTTCAGACAATAAAAAAGGCAAATATAGGAACTGGAAATTTGATAATTTTCAACGTTTTATTTTCAGATCGTGTAATATGGACACCGCTTACCCATTTGATACAGCTAATGACACTGTGAGTGATGACGGTGCAGACTGTAAAAGTGTCGCTGCAAAAGGGCCTTCTTCGAGGTAAGTGAACAACTCACCAGGGGCGGATCCAGGATTTGAAAAACGTCAAAATTACCGGGGGGCTCAAAAAGGCTAAACTTGTCCAAAATGGGCTGATTTTGCAAGTTTTGCAGAATTACCGGGGGCGCGCGCCCCCTCCGCCCCCTCCCTAGATCCGCGCCTGCTCACTGTCATCTCATCATGCCAGTAGAGTGGGCGTGCAACAAACAAAAAGCTTTGTAATTGGTGCCATAATTTAAAAATTATGCAAGAATCGATTCTCGTAAATTGATTTGCGGGAATCAATGTTGATTCTCGTAAACACGGTAGCAAATTAGATAATTCCCGCAAAATTCCTTTTTGAGAATCAAGACCGATGCTTGCACTCTGATACGAAATTCTACCCCTGAACACGAGGCTGCATTCAGTGTCCCGAGGGGTTAACGCCCTGTAAGCACTAATTCCTGGCACTGGCATATTCTTCGGTTATCAGCCTTAAAGTAACTGCGATTGCTGATAGGCTTAGCATTGGTAAATTGAACAGACACAGAAACAAGATTTTGAAAACAATTTTAACCCTACATGTAACTCATCCGAAAGTTGATGAGAAGCAATCAAGTTGATCCATATTGATTGTAATTGCATGTCGGACGGCAAAAACTATTTATTTTACCTCAATGCTTTCTATTGCACTCGGCCATTTTCCCCGCAGGAGACCTACATGTATTGCTGCCAAGGCTATTGCATTGAGATTAAAAAATCTTTTTTCACTGCGGGAAAATGGCTCAAAGGCAATGGAAAGCAATGATTGCATGCAATTGATTGTCATTGCACCTTGGACGTCAGGAGAAGCTTACAAATGTGTTGCCTCCTATTGACCCTCAGCCGTTTTAGGGCCAACTACCCCGATGTGTTAGGGTTAAAATCATAGAACCAACCAAGCGGATTGCATTTTTTGGGGAGGGGCACAATTAAAACATTATAAAATGATTATGATTTTGGTTTGATTTGTGTTTTACAGGTCAGTTTGACGATACCATAGATTTACATGGTGAAACCAATCTAGTTCTCAACCAATCCACAGATGCGACTGCGGGTGATAACCAGCTTCATGAAAAGACACTCTCCAGTCCTGTGCTGCAATCAGGCGAATTGGAATGACGCCGCTTAGGCTTATTAACGGAGATTATAATTTATAACGTATGTTTCAATGAGACGATTATTTACCGGTGTAAATAACGACCGCTCCCTAATAAAATATTAATGTAGTGGTTGGCCTGGATGTCAAGAACTCATAATCCGCTTTGCGCTAATCTTTTAATACAAGATTGGATGGCCAAATAAAAACTTAGTTGCGTTATGTGTGTACTGATATCATTTCTCCTATCCTGGAATAATAGTTTGCAGTATCAAAGGTAAGTTGTGTTCAAATAACAGCATTTAATAATTAAATAATTGTTGATTTTTCATCATTTATTCAATTGGAACACCCAAGCTACCTTTATTATGAAATAACGTATTTCAATTCACTATTTTTTAATAGCTATATTACTGTACACTCGGGGGGGGGGGGGGGGGGGGGGGGTAACTGTGTATTCTGCTGAGGTAACCACCAGGTTACACAAAACCTGACACACATGTATATTGCTGTAACCACTGAAATACCCAGTGCACAACACAAGGAGCTGGCATACCAATGTGGTATGCCAGCCCATTGTGTAGTGTACAGCTCAAAGTTTGTAGATCACCAGGGTAGTAGAATTCCAGCTTCTTGTGTAGTGTACAGTGTATTTCAATGGATTACAATAATCCGCATGTGTATCAATAGTTATTATGTTCAAGTTGCAGCAAACGGCTTATCAGGTCTCAGGCTGTGTGTAAAATAAATCCCCTTACCTCTCACCATGGGAGAAAGAGATAAGAGGAATCACAACGATCCACTTTGCGTTGCCTTCCAGATCATCCAAGCATGCGAAGGACACAATACATGCACCTGGTTCACCTGAAAACATCGGCTATTTCTGCACGTGACTCCTTCGTATTCTGTGTATGCTTGGGATGATCTTGAGGCAGGTCTGACCAATTAACCTATTGACCTCCCGCGAAACACCCAACTTCCGGAGGGGATATAGTGAACTATGGTGTGTAATCCCGTAGGATTTTTTTTTTTTTTTTTTTTTTTTTTTTCAATCGGGTCTAGACCTTGATAGTCCGTAGGCTGGGTGGGTCCCCGTGTGCATGAGATGTGCCCTAAGTTACTCTTCACAACCATGGACTAGACCATCAGACATACCAAAAAAGTGAGGGTAGACTTTTGCTACCCCGGCACTTTTTCGCTAGAGGGCATTTTCAAAATGGCCGCCAAAATGCCATTTAACACCATATAATGGCATTTTGGCGGCCATTTTATGGGGTGTAATGGTCCATTTTTGTAGTGTTTTCCTATATTTGTTGATGTCAAATGTATAGAGCGGTAAAATTCACTACCTAAATGTATTCCTAATGGAGGGCGCTTTTCAAAATGGCCGCCAAATGCAATTTAGCACCTCATAAATTCATAATGATGTTCTACTAGCCAAAAAATGGGGTGAAATGGCCCGGTTTTTCAGTGTTTTGCTATATTTGTTGATGTCAAATCTATAGAGCGGTCACATTCACCACTTATGGAGGGCGCTTTTCA
>JAMKCH010013832.1:0-35003 GCA_023653785.1 Ophioderma brevispina | reverse complement strand
CCCGTGACAACAATCGAACAGTCGAAAGTTCTAATTGAAAATCTTTCCTACATTGAACTCGTATGTCAATTTTTTTTATTCAACAGCACAGTAGCAATTCCTCTATCTCCCTTGGGTGGGGGGGGTCTTTGGGTGGAAAAGAAAAGTCTTCCGTATGACACATGAATTTCCGTCGACTGAGCTAGTAGGTATCCGTAGATGTTTATGTGCTCGACGCGCGTACGCGGTAGCATCTGTGTAAGGAGACAAATTATATTTTTTTTTCTCACTGTAAAAGCGAATTTAAGGGCCCGGAGACGAATTTATTCGTGGATTTTGACATTAAAGAGGGAAAAACTGGTGATTGGGGTGAATTTCTACCAGGATAGTCTCAGCAGGTATTTATAGAAATCCAGCTTCGATGGTCTAATGCTTCAAATATAGAGGAAATAGGGGATCGTGTCGCTACGGTAGGTTTTTCACCCCGCAGCCTATAATGCTACAGTACAGTACGAAGACTAAGCTTTTGGAATACAGATTTTCCCAGACCTCGCGCTGGGCGCTCAAGGTCTGGTTCTAAGCGACTATAATCATTTCATGAATCTGGGACACGAACGACTCAAACACCGCGTAATGTGCCGTATCCTTGCCTCGGAAGCGTATGTTTCCCAATGCCCTTGAACAACGCAATACAGGCGGTTTTAATGCAGGGCGAGTTAGGGCGTGAGTCCGTGGCGAAGTGAATGCATGACCTGCTTGTATCAAGCTTCTCTGTGCGTTACGCCGTGTCCCAATTAAAAGAATACGATTAATACCTTAGTCCAGCTAAGGCCTATACATCAATATCATGAATATCGTATAGTTTTATGTGTCATACACTCCCGGCATGCGCTATATCTTGCTTGTTTAAAACAAGCATGTGATACACTGGCATATCCACCATTTATGCTCGGAGTTAATATGTGTAAACATAATTACATGCCATGACATAATGGTAGTTGAATTCTGTGCCCCCCACATGCCCGTCATGCCATGGCCATGCCCTTTTCAAGGCACAGTTTATGCCCAACTTTGCAACCTAAAAAAGCACAACTTATTTTTTATTATAAAATTTCTGGTTTAAATATACAAGGTAGGGTATCGTGTCAAATAATGAGGTAAAATTAAATCTGCAATTACGTAACGTGCACTGGACTGTTTGTACGCCAAGCAGAAAAGTCCCGTGTCGCCTGCGAAGCCCGATAATCCATCACGTCTCACTCTATTTGTCTAACTTAGTAAAATAGTACTTGTGAACAGATTGGAAAAGGGAGTTTCCCCAACGTCAACTGTTTCAAGTTTTAACCAACCGAAACCACTGCATATGTTTGATACCTTAACAATTTTCAATTACAAAAGCTGTTTCGAATGTTTAGGTTTTTTTAAAAAAAATAAAAAAAATAAAAAAAATAAAAAAAATATGCATTTTTTTTAAAGGTCCATGCCCGATCGCTAATAGCCTCTGCCCCAGAGCTCCAGATTTTACCGGATTGGTCACATTTTGGTATCATAAGAAATCTACTATTTTTCCATTTACCCTGTGAAATCCTAGGGCCAAAGGATTTTGGTTTGGAATTGATTGAAAATGTACCCCATGTTTTGGTCGTGCAATCATTAATTTTACAGAGTCTCTATGGGGACACAATCACGCAGTGGACAAGCATGTTCACGCTGGCATCTGATTTTTTCCTTTGTCACATGAAAACAATGTGCTCAGCGCCGACCTCTCCAGTTGGTAGAAACGTTGGGGGGGGGGGGGGGGGGGGGGGGGGGGGGGGGGGGGGGGGGGGGGGTGGGGGGGGGGGGGGGGGGGGGGGTGAAACAACATCGTTTTTTGGGGCTCGTAAATTTACGTTTTTTCTTTTACAATATTGCAGAATGTTTCTAAAGTCGACTTCATACCTCAGATGTATAATTATAATAAGGAATATATTTTTTGGGGTTGAAAAACAAGATAAAAGTGAAAAAAATCGTGTTTTACATAATGCGTGGTCTTGACAAATTCAGGAGCCCCACATCATTTTTTATTAAGTTGAACCAACCATAAAGGGACATCTTATCTGTAAAAATTCTGTGTCACGGTGAAGCTGTAATCTGTTTTGGGAAAGCGAAGACCACGTTTAGTTACTAGATTGTCCAGTTTGACATGATTCCCTATACTTTAACATGGCGAAAACATCACTGATTGCCAACCTTTTCTGTGTGGGGAATCAAACAAAGATCAAGGAACACAGTGTCTTTTGTGTTTGTGCAAATCCATCCCTTCTGACCTCGTACAACAATTTCTACGGTTTCAATTGTGTCCACTGTGACCTCATAACTGACATGAAACGGATTGAAAATCGGCGCGAAACTTTACAGATGGGGTTTTTTGGGTGAAGGCCAATCTATCAAGATTAAAACTTCATATCTTTAATCGGGCCATCCCCCTTTACGTTGGCTTCAACTCATTTGATTAGGGTTAATAACAAGCAAAAAGTCATTTTTCTGAGTGTACCGCGGGGTTTGGTTTGGCGCTTTCTGAGTATTATAGGGTTAATATGCTTTGATATGACCGTAATTCATAGCACCATGTGTGGACAAATAGACGCATTCAGTAACTACAAAACATTCAACCTGTCCAATGATCCCTGTGTGCAATCGCTAAAACTGGATCGATTGACAGGTGAATGTAATTGTCGACCTTGAATGTATGCATCTTGTCCACCAACATGTCTGGTGGCTGACGTCATATGGAATACGGTCTTTGATTGGGACTGTTGAATGGCCCACACTCAGGTTGGTATCATGGCTATAGCGGCACATCATACCAAAATACACGGACTAGAGTTTTTTTAAAACAGACTAATCCCCCTCAATTTCCCCCCCACCTCGCAAAAAAGTAGATGCTATTGGGGATATGTTTCCCTATCGCCCTAACGCTGCTTCAAAAGTCACTATGAAGCAATAACCGGAATGTACGCTCTACTTCGCGGTTTTGCAAATTGACCCTGACACACTAGCTATATTTGGAAGGTCCAACGTAAGTCAACGTCGGGGGGAAAAACAAAGCGCGACTTCGAGAAGGTAGTGCATGTGGGATCAAAATGTCGACTGAACACTAAGTGTCATGGATCGTGACGTCTCAGTGCAAAATAGAAAGCAATTGGTTTTTGGCGGATCTCCTCAGAGGAAAGTGGCCGACATGCAATAGACGGCAGTGGGTTATTTCTGAGGGTAAAATCGGTGGGTTGTAATACATTCAAAAGAATCATTTTTCTGAGTGTACCGCGGGGTTTGGTTTGCGCTTTCTTTGATTTTTAGGGTTAATATGCTTTGACTATAGACCGTAGGTCAATGGCACCGCCCATGTTGGTGACAAGATAAACGCATTCAGTCTACAAAACATTCACCTGTCAATGATGCCTGTGTAATCGCTAAACGTGGATCGATTGACAGATTAATGAATTGTAGTCCTGGGATGTATGCATCTTTTCCACCATCATGTCTGGTGGCTGAGTTCATATTGAATACGGTCTGTTGATTGGGAACTGTGGAATGGTCCAACCGCTCAGGTTTGGCTATCATGGCTATAGAGCCCATCATACCACAAATACACGGACTAGAGTTTTTACATACTAACCCCTCATTCATACCTCCCCCCCTACAAAAAGTAGATGCTATTCCACTATCAACGGGAGATCTAGTATAGCATAACCGATGTTTCTGTTTCTCGCTGTGATTGGACCCTGCGACAACTTCTCCACGAATATACGTTCACCTCTTTTGAAAGTTTCAAGTGTCCATAGTCTAACTTTTCATCTTTTCTCCGACATAGGAACTTAGTAAAAGTGCGAAATCGGTTCAGTCGTGTTACTTTGGGATTAGAGGAATTACAAGTTAAGGAAAATATAACGTCTGAATGTATGTGACGCTACTTTGCGACGGCCATATCTGATCACATAACCCAGGAGGCTTCAAAGCACACATTGTAACACATTCAGTCACAAAAATGTTGAGTTGATTAAATATGTGACAGCTAGACAGGACAACCCCGAAAAACGTGATTTCTTCAGTGGCCGCAAGTGGTGGCCTTAATGAGAGGGGGCCAAAACAAGTTGTACATGGGTCAAAATTTTTAAATTGATCCAATCATGTTGAAAGCACACCATGTTTAATGTGTCTAACCATAAGGATTCAGAAAAGGTCTAGTTTGTAATATGTACAGCCTTTAGAAAGTTTTCAGAGTTATAGGCTAAAAAAACAGCAAAAAATCAATAAGAAGGGTCATTTTCAGTTTTACAGTCGGTCAAACTTTTTAAATTGCGACCGATTTGGATAAAATAAATGGTGCAAATTATGTGGAGCTCATAGGAATAAAATAAGGAATAGTTTTGAGTGGTCTCAATGTTGCTTAAGAATTAGGGGGGGGTAACAAGATCAAGCCCCATTGATGCAATGGACGTTGACCTTCTGTGCCCCCTATATCGTAAACTAAGCATTTAAGACGTCCTAATTCACAGAAGGGTTGCGGTTGGTATTTAAATAAAGAACACAAATACAAATACTTTATTTAACATTAAACCCCCTTTATTTAGCAGACCTTAAACATAACAGATAAGAACGAAACGCAAAAATAAACTCATCAATTTTCTTTCCGTTCCGTACAGTAACACACTATGATTTGAAATATATAATAAACCTTTAAAAATAAAAACAACCCAACTTGATTACCATAGATGATTTGCGTATATCTCGAATTAAAGCTCTAATGGGATCTACATTCGACTAGTTTTCAGGTCAACGAGTGAATTGCGCAGACGTGTGTGTGGGTCGCGTACTCCCGCTCAAAGCAAAGGTACTCGATATTAGCTGAACGCAGATATGCTACTATTCGGAATGCCGCGAATCTCTTTTAAACCTGAGCAATATAATAAAGAAGGCGTTTAAGATGATTGATTTAACAACGCAAAATTAGTAGGTTATAAATTTGTCATCTAATTTTAAATCACAACATACTTTCACAACTCACTATATTCCCCAAATTGAACCAACATTATGCGGTTCGTACACATTATTAACTGAAACAACTATATATCAAATAACCGTAATGTAGTCTTCCTTTCAAACCAAATGTTAAGTTATACTTGATTTCAGTTAGAAAATAAATTTACAAAGTAATATCATTTAGAAGGAGGCTAGTAAGTAAAATGGTAAAGTTAATCTACAAAATGAGGTAACTAAATTAACTGACTCCCCTACACGATATGAAATTGTCAGAAGCCATTTTTTTGAAGAAATTGTGATTAAGAAGTTTGAAGAGAAAATAATCCCATCGGCTTAACGCAATTTCATGACTCTCTGTCTATTTTTATGTGTCACCAGGATCCGGGTGACGCCCATGTTAATCTTAACTTCAGCATGGGCGTGGCCAGCGATTTCATCACTGTTTGTTGATGCAAATTTTTCTTTAGTTCAAATTCCTTTTAAAAACCACATTGCAAATATTTCTGGTATTTTAAATAGTTCCCCATCCAACCTATTACGTTATTCCCCGAATGTAAGTTTACAACATACTCAAAATTGACTGTTTTATAATACAACAGTTCACAAATTAATTGACTCAGAAGATTTCAACCTAGAAGCACAGCTCCTGCATTTTGGTTCATTTTTTCTTCTCCTCCACGATGCAATTATAGTCGCAGTAGGGCGTCCTTTCAACCTGTTTCTGATGCTGCGCCGACTCCTGGTCGTTTTGGTATGAGTTCCATCATTTATTGTTTATTTGACATCAGCCGCTGCCACAGTAGTGACAAGGTTTCAAAAGTCCCAGTTAATTACAACGAGCCCTGTATTGAATTGTTCCCTTATATAATGTTTATGGTTCAGCAACAGCTCCACCGCTATTTCTCTTACGCTTGATGATAAAGAAGGCGATTAATGCAATTATAGCGATTAGCCAAAGACAAGATAAATTGTAACAGTCACCACCCTTGATCCTGAGCTTATTTCAGTAGTCCAATCCTCCCACCCCACCAACCTCCAACCATGCACCATCACCACCTTCACTACCACCATAAAGTTCTGAGCTTCCCCTGAGCCTTCTGATGAGTCGTCCATTTGTGAACGCCGGTGCAGCTCCCCCTCTAAACGCCCGGGCCATACATATCAGGATTGTGGGAGAAAGTGCTGGGTTCAAATGGATCCAGAATTTCCAAACCAATTTGTCACCTTCAGCTCACCGCCCGCACCGTTTATTAACAACACCGCCAGCACCACCACCACACCCTTGGCCGGGACCCCTTTTCCATTGCCCGTTGCCCGCCGCGTTTTAGGCGAGTTTCATTCCCTTAAGCCTCCACCTCCATTCCCGAAGCCAGTTTCTCACTTCCTGCGCCGGCCATAGTCGCTAAATCCGTTACCGGTAAAAGAAGAATACTGCTGCTGTGCAATCCTGAGCAGAAAATACATATCATGACATGATGAGTTTAATCATACCGCAACAGTCTTCATGATTTGTACAAACAATATTTTTTATTTACAATAATGGGAATCATTAACAGCGATCGAAGTGATTATTATGCCTCCTTCTCCAACATGAATTAAGACAGATTTTATGTAAATAATATGGTGGTCACCTTTGACGGACACGGAACAAGGAATTAATTATATAACATGACGATATAAATCACAAAATTCAAAAGACCCACAATAGAAAAGGGACAAATTCTAATTCAAATCGTTTCCTTAAGTATTTTTTGACATGTCAAACTTTTTGAAAAAATAATTTTAGTGTTAAAAAAGGAATGACAGGGCGGGATTCACACTCAGTCTACCATTTGTTAAATAATTAATAAGATAAAGAAATTTAAAGCCGTGAAATCGATCCTGTAGCTGGTTCTATTCTTATTCACGAATGACCATAAAAGAACGCGCTTTTGAACGATCAGAATGTGCTATTTAAATAAATAAAAAGAAAATTCATACAAATAAATAACATTATAGAGTAAACAAGTAATCATAATTACAATATCAATATCTTGCCACCAATCTTATGTCTTTATATGGTCTACACAATGTAAAGAAACCTATTTTAATAACTGCAGAAATATAACTTAACTTGCAAGTGCATCAATAAAAGAAATACTGCAAAAACGCTGCCATTGTTTGTGACCAAGTTTGGTAATGCCGGTACGTATAAGAAGAGCTATTCCTTACGGCGTCCTTTCTTGTCCGCGCCTTCTAAGATCAATGGACATATTCAAATTCGAAACCGGTTTATTATGTGCACATGTAGCCCCCCCCCAAAACACACCCCCGCCCCACCCCTGCTCAAAAAAAACAAAAAAAACCCCCCGCCGCCCCCCATGGGAGATGAGCAAAGACTAGTTGCTACTTAGGCCTATATAAAAAACAGCTGAAACAAAAGGGCCATTATTATCCAATTCCGTTTATAGGCTAGCACTGACTATCGGGTCAGGATGCTAAAATTATCCGCGCCTTTTTCCCTGACAGGATCTTACAGTCATAGCCCTATGTACTGAACATAAAAATACACTTGCTCTCTGGTGTAGGTATTTTAACAACCTGGTAACTTGAGAAGTAATGACACTAAACATATGGTATAAATGCGAAATTATACTGGACAACTAGAATCAAAACCAAAAATGGTTGCAGGCTGGGGAAATTACCACCAGTCGGCCGTTCGAAGTATTTTTAGGCCTTGCGCATAATGACAAATACATGTCTAAAATTGCAATTCCCTGATATTATTTTAAGGAAACCCAATTCTACTTTTTGAATTGAGATAAAAGAAAATGCATCAAGAGAATGTCGCATTGTGACCTCAAGTATTTTTCTTCATTGTGTAATACAATATATTTTGAAAGTAAATCCTATAATTATATCTACAGTCTCCAATCATCCTGCACTTCAAAGCTTTCTAACGATGACAATCCAAGAATCTATTAAGGCTTATTAAACCGTTGATGGAATGTTGTGAAATCAGTCGCCGCATAAGGGGTGTAGGTCTATTTTGAACAATATGCTTAATAGGGCCGTAGGCCCGGGGGGGGGGGGGGGGGGGGGTTGTCCTGCACCCCGACCCGGTTTCTGTTCGCGCTTTGCGCCGAGAGATCCACGTCTGGAAAATCCGCATCCCCCCAAAAAATACATCCTGCATACTGGCTGTGCTTTAACAACCAAAGTCCCTTTATTGAATTGACGATTATATTTGATATTTTGCTATCTTTACCCCCCCCCTTAAAATGACCACGAGTTGTTGATTATAAACTTGAAATTATTGAACGAGAAAGCACGCGTGAGCTTCGTGTAAAGCAGGGTATGAGGATGTACGGGCCGAGAAATTAATATTTCAAGGGCGTTTTTGGTATATCTATGGTCAAAAATTCTTAAAAACTGGTTGGAAGGAGTGTTTTTTATTATTTGCTCCAAACAAAAAATCTCTTTTTTTACCAGTCCTGGTTCATTTTTCATTGTTTGAAGCGACTTGTACGACTAATTTCCAACATTTGACAATCTTAAAGCTTAATTTAAAAGTAGAAATTAATTTTGAAAAAAACAAAAAATTAAAAATATTTTTTTCAAATTTGTATGTTTTCGAGTGGCAGCTTTCAGGATCCCGGCCTCAAATTCCCCTCAAACGAAATTTTCACCACCCAGGGGGATATAGCGTTACGACTTCACAGTTAACTATATGTATTTAATCAGAAAAGAATGGGTCATTCCAAAGATTCTCGCACTTTATACAAACAAGGGACATGCCCTAATTTATAGATCATGCATGAAATCAACTATAAACAGTTTCTTATGATTTGACATGCAGGACGACTGACTAATCTGTATCTTATCCAATTTAAGGACCACACTAATAATAAAAAATGAGTAATACAATGTAATCCGGTAATTGACACTCTTGCACCTACGGTAGTTTTCAAGAGTGGTTACTAAAATTTGTATTTTGTTTTCATTCAAACATACAAGAATATAAGAATTATCACTCCAACACACACTTTTTATTATAGTTTAAAATATCGATTATTAAAAACTATTCTTTCATCTCTGTATAGGTAAAAGTGTAAGAGTACAATAACATGATATATGAATTAATGATACAATAAAACTCTAGGCTCGAATCAAGACTGAACTTTGTTAACATATCATTATTCTATGGACCTTTATTATTAGTCCATTTAAAAAATGAAACTATTAGAGCATCATACAAAGGTTTTGATTAGACGAACGGCTACCATAGCTGAATACAGGAAATTAATATAAAAATATACTTTGTGCAAATATGAATGTCTGGCCGGAAGACCCTCTGCTGCGTGTGGCCCCCAGGAGAGGGTTAAAGTTACATGGGGGATCAAATGTTGAAAAAACTACTCTAAATCCAATGTAATGTAGCTCAAATTATCTCATTATTATAGCGTCAAGGTAAACCATGAGTAAAAAGTCAATGTGGGGTCACACGGCGCGTGTGTGCCTTTCTTTCCAAGATATATGGGAAAAAATATACTAAAGATCATTTGTTTCTTCAAGAAAGGTCACGTTGTAATACCACTATTTCCTTTTCTTTGTAAAAAAAATCCAAAAATATTATTTAATGATACTGATTCAAATGTGTTTTCTATTTTGCATAGGGTTGGTTCCCTTCATCGGGAGGGGTATAATGCCCTCACTCATCCCCAACGAGGGTCCTACATGAATTTTGTACCCCTTCCATATAACACAAGAATGCCGAAGTGCAAAAGCATTTCATCTTTGGAATAAAAGTATCCTTAAAACCTTTTTTAAATGTATTTTACAAAGAAATCTGTGTATTGCAACGGGTGACCTTTCTTGAATAAACAAATTACCTTTAGTCTATTTTCCCAAATATCTTGAAAAGAAAGCACCACACGCATATATCTTGAAAAGAAAGCACCACACGCGCGTGTGACCAATGACTTTTTACTCTGGTTCCTAAGGAATATTTTGAACTATATTACATGATATTTACGGCAGTTAAAACATTTGACCCCCATAGTAACTTTACCCCTCTCCTGTGGCCACATCACGCAGCAGCGGGTCTCCGACAGGCATTCATATTTGCAGAAGTTATATTTTTTCTCTTATTTTCCTGTATTCCAGTTATTGTATCTCGTTCGTTTGATCAAAAACTTCTGGGCTGACGGTCTATTATCAGTTTCACATGGATAAGGAGTTTCATACCATCTTTCAGTATATCTCTAATTGTTACGCTTTGGCTACCTGGGTTTGTAGAATCGACATTTTCAACTGAATATTTCAACCTAAAGTGATACAATATCTTACTTTTAATTCTTTATATTAATGAATCTTTTCTGTGAGGAAACACTCGTATGACGTTTCGGGTTGATATTTTAAGAATCCAAAATACAATTTTACAGTTTCCTTCTATTAGTCATTGTGGCATTATTTCGAGATCTTTTACCTTTTCGTATTAAGATTATGCTTAATATTGTGTATTCTATTACCTCTGCTGCCCATTATTGAAAGGCAGCATTCTGATTGTCAGTTTACTGCAATAATGGGTCGCCACTGCATTTTCTTATTACATGAAGCTGTTCTAGGTAATAGAATAGAAATAAAGAGCTTGCATGCATGTCTTTTATATTTATGGGCTTCATAATGTATCCTCGGCCAGAAAAAACTTTCAATAATGGGCTCGGCTGTGCTTCGCCCATTATTGTAGTTTTTCTGACCTCGGACACATTATTCGCCCCTAAATGACACTGCAAACCCTTCTTTCTTAAATCATGAACAAAATATTTTATTTTACCAACTAGTGTGTCAGTGTTAGGGTTGGCCATTTTTGTAAGGGCTTTTGTTTTTATCGAAACCAAAGTCATCATTCTCTTCTTGAGGTGAACACTTTGAATAAGTTTAACCCCTATGTACGTTTATTGGATACGTAATAAAATTAAGCGAACTAACAGTTAACTCTCGCTTTTTAGGTATTACCGATTTTGTTCAAAATTAAATGAAATTGTGGGAACACTTTTCACGTAAGTAAAATTTGTGTATAATATTACTCCGTTTGTTCATGATAATGACAATATGTTGACATTTTATGATGGCAGATTTGAGGTTATTTGCAAGGATTATAATTTAAAATAAGTATCTGTATACCTTATTCTTTAAGATAAAGTTTTAATAAGAAGTTTCACATGTGCATGTCTTTTAGGTGTGTGCAGAAGAGCGTCATTGGAGTGGCTGACTCTTTTTCCGGCGGTAAAATTTTCTTAATACGTTTTATAAATATATTATTTCCAGCACCTCGTAGGGAACAGCTTCTAAATGACGTTTCAAATTAGAGAAAAACGACCCATAAGTATTAGATTTTAATATCGTGCTTTTTCAATCTTTCGCGCAATTTGTTAGAACGTCCGCAGGGTTGTCGTTTTACAAACTTGGGTTTTTATGTTGGTACAACGTTAAATCATTATCTATAGTAGGATTTTTTATTCCTGTCAGTTCATTAAATGTTTTGGGGCGTGTCGACGATTCCATTCGTTTTGAGAGGATGTATGCTTTACCCAACAGTATAATAGAATTCGATATCATGAGACCCGAGAAGATTAAGCCATAATTTGTAAACTTTTCTCACGATGAAATAATTCAAAGCAAATGCACTGCATAAATTCCAAACATCAAACTTCAACAACTCTGAAGCATTCAACTAAGAAAATAATACGAATAAGTAATTATTACTCACCAAGATCTTTTACGACAATAAGGAATACTAGAAAACTAATACGTTTACATTTATTCATCTTGTTCCACAAATTAATATTTGAACAGCGGGTCCATCATTTAAGGGTAAAGTTTTTGGTCACTCATTACCAACTACAATTTTACGTGGCCTAATCTCCTTCTTCACCCCCCTCGATGTTCATTATCTTTATCCGTTCTTTGATTGACGACAAGGAATCGATAGCGTGTCTCACACTTTCCAACAATCTATTCAATTGAATCTGGTATGAAGCCTTCCTATGTTCGATAAAAACGTTCCATGTAAAAGGGTTGAACATCATATTCGGTTGAACAAAGTTGAGTGCATTTCAGCTGTTAGTTTTGATCTCAACACAATCCCCCTCCAAATGCATGTCTTACCATCGACATTATGCGTTTACTGACAGTAATAAAAAAATCAGACATAGTATGTTCACACTACATTCTACATATGGATCTTTTACGGAAGGTAAATTATGTTTGAACCGGACTTTTGTTGCCCTCCAGATCATCCAGGCAATGCGAAGAATTACAAATACAGCACTTGGTTCACCTGCAAATTTCTGATATTTCTGCAGGTATTCTTTTTTATTTTCTGGCAGCTTAAGTTTTTAGAGGACATGCAGTCTGGCCAAGTTAAAACCTATTAACCTCCCGTGAAAACGCCCTATAAGCAAGGCAAAGGAATTGTTTCGCTGCTCAGCTAACGCACATGCAGTGTCAAACCATTTTTTCATAGATTCCCGTGTTAGAATGTTGTTCATAACTTCATCCTTTAAAAGCGACACTGACACATTTTCACAAAATACGAAATTTGCTTCAATTTCTCTAAAATGATAGTCTAGACCACTGGAATAATAAAGATAATTTTACCCATAAAACATAAACAAAAGAGAAAGACATCCAGGTAATTTGGTGGCCAACTTAAGTTTGCCGTAACTTTAATCACAATATGTTTTTATTACATGAACATCATAGGCTCATACTCTTTAATATGAAAACCACAAAGTTCACAGACCGGTCAAAGTTTGCGGCGTGTGTTTTCTTTTGTAAAACGCCATTCCGTCGTCTGCTGATCAATTTTCGCCGGCGACATTAATTATAAAATCGTTTCTGTTTTACCCACAAGGCGCTGATTTGGTCCTTATCATTCAGGTGAGACTATGTATATAAAAAGTTTGACAACCATGCAAAAATCGTGTGGCTCACTATTTTTTTCATATGGGCCCGTGTCTCTTTAAGCAGTACCTTGTTGAAATTATGTAGCAAAAAGATTACAACAAACAAAAGGAATTATATTTTTATAACCAATATATTGGAATTAAGGAATGAAACATTATACTCACGCTGTGATGGAACTATTTGAGGGTTGTCTTTTTATCATATATTTTACCTTGCCTAAATGAACGGAAATCCAAATTAATAACAAGGATACCTTTTTTCCAAATTGTTCTATTAACTTAGGTGAAACGGTACAATTTTCACCATTAGATCAAATGCAAATGCCAATCAAATTTTTGAAGCGTGACAATTTTAGGTTATTACCTCTAATCGGCGAGGATTTCAAGACCTTGTTTTGAGTAATTTAGATGTATTACGAGTACTTTTAACAATGCTAGCTTAATTTGATTCTTCCTTATTTGTCAATTCCCCTCTAGGTTATATTGCGAGCCACTGCGTATCTGTAGTAGTGTATACCGTAATGGAGACCTTATCGCGAAGGAAGTTTTTTATTAAGATCCTTCAATTCCTTTGAAATACTCTTTTAGGTTTTCCTCAGATACTTGATTGTCTAGTTTTTTTTTGGTTATTTAGTATTTTATTTTTTAGGCATGTTGGTTTTTATAACCGTAACAAACCCAGAAACCGCCAATGTATACCGTAGTAACCACGGTATCGTAATACTGGTAAAAATCTTTTGTTCGTATATTTATTCGATTAAACGAAATTATTTAGGCCATCTAAAATAATAGGTAAGATAGACAAGGCAATAAATAAATCTCAAATAAATCTAGGTACATCATCTACACTAAGTGGTTTCTTTGTGAAAAACGTTTCCTTTTTTGTGTGTGTCCATATATAACCCGGAAATATAAATTATCAGGATCCTGTATTGTACCGTTCTTTTTCTTTAATTTTCATCATTCTTTTAGTGCAGCTAAGGTGCATAACTTGTAGTGACTGGTCCATTTTGGTAATTACTGCAATTTTTCTGATTTGTGACTTAACGAGGCCAATCTTTTTTTTTCTGAGCACGTGTGCCATCCAAATTCTGCATCCTTGACAACATTCAACACAGGTAGCAGAATTTTGGAATCTAGTCCAAGTCATTCACCAAAATTTGACCGTTTTAGTAATTCTATTGCATCATCACTTTGGCAAGTAGTTTTAATTTTTCAGTTTCTTTACCAAAATAACATTATATTGACATAAATTATAAATAGACATTGGCAGGTTGACCGAAATGAGCAAGCTCGTAACGACGGCCACCATATCACAGCAACAATTGAGAACTGACGATAATCAGGTGCTAGACAAACAAGACGAGACAGGTGCAAAGAATGTTGGCATATTCATGAGATTGCTAGAGATATAAGTGACGATTGGAAGAGACATAAATCCTGTGACAATTACTAGTCATAAGCTTAAACAAGATATGTTTGTAATGTTTCTTACTGGGGAAAGGTTAGCCTTGTTCAAGGATGTCTGCTAAACCGACAAACTTGCTAATTTTTTTTTGACAGTTTATTCTAATTATTTTGAACATTGTGTTTGCAGGTTTGCAATCAGCGGCTTATCTTGAAGGGGATACCCTGTCTAGAAAAGATTCATAAAAAAATAAATTGGTATAATCCTTGGTCGGTGTGCACACTGGTGGATCCAGGATTCCTGCTAGTCGGGGTAAAAACCCACCTTACCTAATGTGGTCAGGTGCAGTTGCTATGCTACTCAGGGCGCCAGCCTTGTTCTAATTGCTCTGTGGTTTTAATCTTCCGTGTATAAAACTCATATCACATTTATTTTTTTTTTTTGCAAAAGACAGAAAAAGCTCTACAGACTTAGCCACAATGCGTCTTTGCCTGAGTAGGAAGAATTATTGAACTTGCTATGGAAGGTGCAAGCATGGAACATAGGCCAGGTGGAAATTGTGAGAGGCCACCAACACTATGGTGCTGATAAAATTAAATTTTTGCCATGGTACATGCTAGTTCTTTGTTTTAGGGAGGGGAAGATGCTACCATCCTCGCATGATTTCTGTCGATAATTGATCCGTGACATTATTTGTATCAGATGTGTGAACCGTGAATGAAGTTGGTAGAGCGCCTGAACAAGGCTAGGGAAGAGACGAGATGGTTAATATTATCAGAAAAAAGAATTCCATAATATAGGCCCATGATTGAGGATAGCATTCATTGCACGATAGTGTTAACGTAAGATGGGCGTACGTAATGAATGAGCGGCTTCTCTGTGGCATAATATGCTAAAAAATATTCATGCGAAAATATGTTGTTTAAATTTATAGGAAGTTCATTGTTGACAAACTTATACACAAAAAACTCGCTTCTGCATTTGTGGATGTCATAAAGGTAAGAGCGACTTAATTGTTTAAAGTGTTCTGTTCCAGATTTATGTGTAGTGTGTTCTGTACTTGATATGAGGAGATGACACTGCACATGCCACCCCATTCCAAGTACCGTAGGGAAACAAAATTGCGGTTTGGACGGTAGAGCAAAATGCATGTGACCACAAGCCATATTCAATACTTGTGCTAATATTGGATGGGTAACAACATATCTAACAGAAAACGCGTTTTTTTATTTGTTTTTTGAGTGTTTGTTTTATATCTTGGGAACAAATGGTTTGGCGGGTCAAATTTCAGGAAGACAATGAGGAAAAATACGGCCTTCATCTGATATCACAAACACGCACTTTAAATAAAGGTAAGGATCCATGAGCAAGCAGGGAGATCCAGTGATAATCTTATGAATTTCTTTTTGCTTTTTAGTATAGTATTCAATTTATAGTTGTTTCCATCAGCCAAACAATCTTAACAAATAGTTTAAATAAGGGAGAGTACCAAAGTAGAAGTAGTTACAAAAGTATAAAAAAATATCACGTTGAAGACAAGGTTTTAATCGAGATAAATACCAGAAATTGAGGAAACTATGTTAGCGATGTTTTTTTTTTTTGTTTTGAATGTAATTGGTGTGGACATTATAAATGGAATGAAAATGCCAAGAAATTTGGTTCTGTCATGACCCTTTTATTTTACATTTGTTATTAATCGATACAGAATATGTTGTGAAAATTCTAATTGGTTTTATTAAGATTAAGCGACATTTTGTTTGATTTAAAACCAAGATGAAATTCCCAAAAGTAAGTATTTGTTATTGCACTAAGAGAGCTACTACAAGGACATGCGCATTTTACCCTAGCATGTTCCATAGAAAATGAGATAAATAAAGAACAGTAGAGTACGACGGCCCATTTCCATTCAACGTGCTCACTGGCGGACGCTTAATGTTACCGCCCAAAGACAAGTACAAATATAATAAACCGTTACAGCGTGAAAAAATACACTTTATTGTGACTCGCCAGGCGACCGTGGATATTAAAATGATAAGACTACAAGAACCACAGTCCAGGGGATGATTTTTTTTTTCAGAAATGTAACCGTCGCCAAAGGGAGATCTGACACGATGTTTTTTTACCATTTTCAAATAGTCTCTAAAATAGCATGACATGGCTCAAGTCTGTTCGTAGAGTTGCTCTGCGAGGTGACGATTCCGCCAATCGCTCGTTTTTACCCCCGTGTTGAAAAGGAGTAGGGGGGTTTTGCGCGAGCGCGTATGTCGCGTTATGTATGTGTTGTGCATCCAATTTGGTTATGTTGTCGTTTTTCAGGTCGATTTAAACCTCAGTGGTTAATTAAGGTGCAATAGGGGTTACTTTATGTGTGGATGGTGTCATAAGATCATGGACCAAGGTCAAGGTCATACGAGGTCTGTTCCGGCCATATTGCCCCAAGGGATTGACGCAAATTTACTTGCAGTACATGGTAATTCAGAGAAGCGTATTCAAGCCCCATGCTAAATCAGTTAAATAGCATAGACGGCCATGATATTTTATGTATTTTTTTTCATTACGTTGCAACCTTTCATTGGTTAAAGGTGCTTGTTCCGATGATGCTATTGTGTTCTATACTTGATCCGAAGGATGGCACTTTGCACATACGCCCGTCGAGTCGGTTGAAAACAACTTGCGGTTTTGATGGGAGAAGAAGCAATAACGCATATTGCAAAGCCTAATTCAAGACTGTGCTAATATGATGGTTAACCATAATCCTGTGGTTTTTTTGTTTGTTTATATCTTGGGAATGAAATGGATTTTAGGTTCAACTCAGGACGAAAAAAAGAGAAAATACGCCTTTCTCTGATACAAAACGATATTATACTACCGGGTAAATCATGGGGTCCCAAAGCACGATCGGAACACGCAACATTTTAATGTATTCATCATAAGGCTGTAGTGTTCTCTCTAGCAAAACATGCTATGGGTAAATTATGCAAACACAGGACAACATTTTCTTAGACCACCAACTTCAATCACCGAACGACACCACCTTCAATCACCGAAGAAAAGAGAAAAAGAAACCCGTAATTTTTAATATCTATATTAAAAGTGTTAACACTTATGTTTGACAAGAAGTATTCACTTCCGTTAGTGCCCAAGGGATGGGACACCCAAGAAAACAACTATGAAGTGTCGTTAAGGAAAACTCCAAATCAGCAATAAAATGAAATTTATACTTTGGTCAAAATATTATTAGGGGCAAAAATTATTTCAAAACACCTGAAAAGGTGGGGAAAAAACGAAAAATTCCAAGTGAGCCTTGCAGCTAACATTGAAATTTTTGAAAAATTATTTTATTTTTTTCAAAAGTTTTAATATTTGGTCATATATTTAACACCAAAATCTTTGACAGTTTAGGCAATTCTGTATTTTTTTACAGGTGTTGGAAAATACAGTCATTTTTCCCATCTAGTTTTGGACAGTAACGGTTAAGTTTAGTTAAGGCCACGATGAAATTGTTGGTTTTCGAACATAAAGGTTAATTATTTTGAACCCTTCGTCCATCCAGGGGGGTGGTTACCCCCCCCCCCCAACGGAGGATTCCCTGAGCTCACAAACGCAAAACGAGATTATGTCTAAGACTGTTAATTCATCCTTTGCGGTCCATTTTAGCGAAAACAATGGAGGTTCGGTGGTACCACCTTCAGGGAGGTCGGTTCAAGTGTTCCGTCAACGTCGGAAGGTTATGGTTTGTGTGTGTGTGTGTGTGTGTGTGGGGGGGGGGGGGGTGGGGGGTTGCCACCTCTCCTATACTTTACTATGCAAAATGCAAAAAATGGTACTTACGTTAAATAAAATACCAATTTGCTTGCATTGATGGCCGACAACGGTCGAACTTTGCTTACCAAAAACATTCAAAATATCGTCACTGGACGTCATATGTTATAACTTGTAAAAAAAAATGGTTTGTACGTAATGTGATGAAAGGAATATGTACTACACAGTGATACCAACAGATGATGGTCTGTCCCTAATACGGAAAAACATCAGTGGGGGGGAAGCATTTACCATCTTTACGTGAACCATGATTCAATTTCCTGATTGTGGATACTGTATTCGAACTTTAATTTAAGCAAACTTCAAATCGTACAACACTAAAAACAGCTTCGGTTTAAAGAAGCCTGAACTGAACCAAATTTCCCAGAATTTCAATATTCTTTTTGAAAGAGTCAAGAATAAATATCAAAGTTCGCGCCATTGGAACAAAAGGGTATACAGGGGTTCAAAAATTCATCGTGGTCAAACTAGATGAATTACCGTGTTCCCAGGTTGCGAATCTAAGGACAATTGTTCCAAGGCTTAAGGTCAAGTTCTCCGGGACATAACAGATAAGAATGAACCAAATTCTTAGGGGGGAAATGGTGTCATGTTCAGGGTCTTAGTAGAAATTTAACCCTAATATACATTACGTAGTAATTTTTAATTTCTCAATGTAGATTATATTTTCTAGAGATGGTGGGGTGGATCTTGAAAGGACTACGAAAGGTTTCAATAGGATTAAATGAAAGTGTTAAGTTAAAGAGGACCAGAAGAACAATTTTCTATTTTGGTTGAAGAACCATCTAGCCATTCTGAATTTATAGCTATTAAAGTATTCATTATCTTTAAATATACCTGAAAAGTTTACTTCTTAGCGTCACTACACGCCCGGTATATTTATTTGTTTTCGTATGTCAATGATAATATAGTATTTTTTCGTAATTTTTTGAACACCGGATTTATAAACCCCTATTTAGGGGGGTACATCAAGATTCGGGCTTTTTACCACACCTTATTATTCCTAGAAATTCTGATCTAGAATAACTACATGAAGATAAACTTCCTTCCAGGTGATACCAAGCTCATAGTCGCAGTTCACACTCCATAGAAACGTTTTACACAATTTGCACTCGCCAGTGGTGGCAGAAATGGCCGAATCTGTTTCCTTGCAAAAGTGTGGCCTCCTAGGTCTCAATCTGTTGAGGAATCGCCATTCAGTCGCCGAGGACGTCAACTCCAGGTGGAAGATGCTCAACAGCTTCAATTAACCATAAGTGATTGATAGGGTGAATTTGATACTTGATTTATAGCCATTTAACTCGGTGGTCTTGGATGGGACAGGCATTATTTTCCCGATTTGTTAAAAAATGGAAACAAGTATACAGGATCTATTTGTATTGTTATAGTACACCTATATGGTTACTACATCAAAGCGAAAACTGGGATTCATCTCAAGCCTTGGAATGAGCGTTTTGTGTGACTCTCTTTAGATCTAGTTGCTATTTTAAAGATGAAAAAAAATAAACAAGGCCTAAATCCATATAAATGTTTTGATGCGTTTGTGGCGGCCCATCTTGAAAGTGATGTCGATCGGTTAAATGTTACTTCGTCAAACAAAAGGAGGAAATTCGTTTTGTGGCATTTTACGACGGGAAGCTACATTTTAGCCGAATTTTTAGTCAACATTTAGATTTTGACCACCACAAAAATAAAGGTGGCCCAAATGCTTATTTTAAAAAGTTATCTTTATGTAATATGAATACATCACTTGAATAACTCTAAAAAAAAAATTTTACAACGGATTAATTGTAGTATGTACAGCTGGTTAAACCCATTTTGTTTACTCTAATGCTATCTGACCAAAAGAACATTGAATAGACCTGGTTACAAACACTACTTAATTACATATATATCTCATAAAATAGCCATAGGTGGTAATTGCATTGTGCTGTAAATTGAGCCGACAAGGTCGGCGCTTTATAACAGAAAATATTGGGTTTGTATTTTGGGACAACTAGGTGTGTTAGCGTCACTAAACATAATTGTCCCAAAATAAAAGCACATGCAAGCAGACCTGGAAGTATGTGCCTTCGCTTGACCCAACAGATGGCACCAAGTGTCATTTTATAAAACACCATAAATTTACATAAAATATTATTCAAAAAATTATTTGGGCCTTACATAGGATCAGATAGTTCAAACAAATGGGTCTACATTATCACTGCAAAATTTAGAGTGTATTGCGCAGGAGAATAGGATTAGTTTTGCCATGGTACCTGACAAATAAAAAACAATAATTAATGAAATGGAGAAAATTAATGGCCTTTTCATCAAGGGCAAACTTTTTAATTTGCAAAATATCACTGTGATTGTTAATAAAAGGGGTGGAAGCGGAGATGGTGCTGGCAACCTTTTCCACCCGTCGCCGAAAATGCTACCCCTCACAAAAAATTCGACAGCGGCTTTAGCCTTATTGTGGGACTATTCGTCACGCTTATGTTAGTGAAAACACTATCCCCAGGGGTAAGTAGGTCCCAAAATTGGCAAGCACGGACAACCTCTTATTACTCCTTTCATATCCCGTGTCGGTAAAATTTGGCTATAACGGAAAAATCGCCTATTTTAACGGCGAATATCAAGGACATTTCAAGTTTACGGGGATGAACTTGTCAAAGATTATGAATTATAGTATCTTTTTTTTAGATGGTATTAAAGGAGAGATATACTTTACATTAATCGTATGGTGATTCGTTAGTAAAATTATAGCGGTTTGTAATGCTGAGCTATGTTATTACAAAAAAACTTTATAGTTGATAGCATATTTCTCTCAATAAAAATAAAATAATCCACAGAAGATAAAAACCCCAAAATTTACAAAAGAAAAACAAAAACAAAGCAAAAAACACAAGCAAACAAAGCAAAAGCATGTAAATGAGTACACTCCAATTGAAGGTCCCAGCCTATACTTGTTGTCCACCCTCAACCAAATAGTCCTTTTAGCCCAGGAGCTAGCAAACATTTGTAACATATCAAGTACAAAAGGTTTGAGTGATTAAATGTGTAGTAGACTTACAGGGACCATGAAACATAATTCTTAAGTGCAGCAATGGCTGCCTTAATGAAGGGGGCCAAGACAAATTTGTACAGGGGTCAAATGTTTAAATTGATTCAATCATGTTGAAAATTATACCATGTTATTGTCTAACCACAAGGGAGTCAGAAAAGTATAGTTTGTAGCTATATCCATCTAGCAAAGTTCAGAGTTATAGGTTAAAAACGGCAAAAATCATAACGGGGAATTTTAGTTGTGTGACATGGGTCAAATTTTGAAAAGTTGCCCGATTTGGATCAAAAATGGTGCAAATTTTGGTGGAGTCTCAATGGATCAAATAGGAATAGTTTTTAGTGTCTCAAATGCTGTCTTAAGAAAGTATGGGGAAACAAGGTCAAGCCGGCCCCATTGAATGCAATGGACTTTAACCTTCCTGTTGCCCCCTACATCGGTAACTAAGTATTTTAGACAGTCAAAACTATCTTATTTTAAGCATTTTTAATGAAATCCTCAATAATTTGCACCATTTTTTATCTAAATTGGGAGGCAACTTAAATTTGACCACCCTGTACAACTGAACTTGACCCTTTTTTATTGATTTTTGCTGTTTTAGGCCTATAACTCTTAAACTTGCGTTGTAGATAGTACAAACTATAGCTTTCCGAATCGCCTTGTGGTTAGACAAATAACAGGGTATACTTTTCAACATGATTGGATCCGGTTAACATTTGACCCGCTGGACAAGCATTGTCTTGTGCCCCCTCTCCTTAAGGCACATTTGCTTCACTTAAGATCACGTTTCATGGGTTCGCTGTTCAGTCTGTCAACATCTTTAATCACTCAAACCTTTGTTACTGAGATGTGTTACAAATGTCTGTTAGCTCCCGGGTTATTTGATTGCTGTTTGAACTGGATACATACTATTGTGTCAGTCACTGCAGATATTTATTGGTATCAAAATCAGTTGTGATGACTAACAAGCATGGCAGGAAATGTCGGCTGTGACAGACAGCCGGTGTGCGTCTTGTATGTCATCTGACATGATATTTTTAACACATACATTATATTTGCTGAACATGCCTCTCTATTAATTCGTCTAATTATTCTCTCCACAAGTGGCACAGGCTCACAATCACTCATATTTTTTCTCCAAATTTTAGCTGCCCATTGTTGTCTTTCGTTGCTATTGCGTCATTGCAGGGAAAGCTGCGATTTGCTGATCTGAAACATCGAAAAAAATCATCAAAATTTCTAGTTTGGTATTTTGGCTATCGGCATAGATGTGCTAACAAACATGCATGGTTGGCTTAATCCAGGCAGTACATTTTATCTGAATCTGTAAGTTCTATACGTGCATCAGAATTTCGCGACTTGAAGATCAAACAAGCTTTCCACGTGATATACTAGATATATAAGCTAATATTGTTGCACCATACCTGTACGGTGTGCTCAACACAAATCGTATTGATCTTTGTGTTTATTCTGTAGGGCTGGTGTAAACCACAATCATCTGTCATTTGCGGGAGACGGTATGACAAGTGTCTCTCATTCATTTTGCATTGTTGTGATTTGCTCTCTACATTAAAGTAGTAGTTATATGGAATTGTACATAATTATGCTTTGAATTTAAAGCTAAAAATGCATTTCCACATTTTTGTTATTCTATCACGTTATCGTCTTTAAATAACGTTTTTTGTGTAAATTGGACATTAAAGCGCGTTAAATGACTTCTTATAAACTGCCATTTTTAATATTCATGACTAATAATGTTGTATCCCGACTTTTTTTTTTCACAAAAATATCCGTATTTTCTTAGGTTTACTACTCTGTCTATGATTGTACACCGCAATATGCAACAAATAATATGGAATACAAATAAACACACAAACATTAACTTCATTGTTTTAACATCCTAAAGAATGACTGATTGTGCGTACATAAAAAAACACAACCCACCCCACACACATACACATCACGGCAAACACACCCAAACACGCATGTATACCTCTACCAGACACCCCACCCTGATCCACAAACGAACATAAGCAATGCAATAAAATACATTTCATTTTAACATATTCAACAATTGTGTTAAAGGGATATAATGGCATGAAACAAATTTGGACATAATGAAAAGGACCCTTACTGAAACAACTTCCACGAATTTGAAAAAACATTTGGATATATACATTCTGTAAAGACACGAGATTTGGTTGAGGTTTGTTGAAGTGATTTCCGTAATGGTCTTTTTCATTATGTCAATTTTTCATGCCATTATGTCCTTTAACATTGAATAGTCACTTTCGTCACTTAATATGGATTTCTACGATAAATGAATAGAACGACAACGCATAATCCGGCATACCGTTGATGCAGCCCCACGTTGCATCACAATTGCCTTAGCTATGCTCGGAAACACTCGTAAATAAATCTTAAAATGCATTTTTATGTATGGTATTTTACGTGTTTGGTTGTGGTAGTGGTGGGGGTTGGGTATGTTCTGAATACTGCGTGTATGGGTGTGTTCGCTTGATGTGTATGCGTGTGGGGGTGGGGTTGTGTATTTGTTTTTTAACTCTAAAGTTCCGTTAACGCCGGTGTTTGGAGGTCAAGTACATACACATACATAGCCTAATATGCTAACCCCATTTTGGCACGACACGATTTGAATTCTCTAGTCATATAATAGGTCATTAATTACCGATAATAATATAAGGTGACAGCATAAGATTGAGGATTATAAAACCACATACATTTTACAATATACCTTGCCCTTTCAATGAAGGTCACCCTTAATACACGGTAGTTAGTCGTTTGCGAGCTGGATGGAGATAAAATGAAAGTTGAAATATACATTTCCCTTTCAAGAAAGGTCACCCTTAATACACGGTAGTTAGTCGTTTAAGCGAGTTAGAAATAAAATGGAAGTTGCGTATAGAATATATTATTATATTAGTGGCGGAACAAAATTATCATGTCAACGGTAGACTGCAAAGCAGCCTCGCCTCTTTCCATTCAAATAAGTCAATTCAGGTAATAGAGTTCAGACCAGAACACAAAAGATCCCTAGAGAACAAGGAATAGTCCGTCATGTCATAAACACTGACCCTTTTCGTTTTGAAGTTCCAATTGGCACAGTTGTATTTGTTTTGTTTAAAGTCTAAAAGCTTCCTTATAGTGGTTCATTGTTAATTATCCAGTGTTGAAATAACAAAGTGATGTAAAAGTTTTATTTTTTTGGACTTGAGTTCAGGCGTAATCGTTTACTATTAGCAACAAGAAATGTTTTAGGCCCAATTTCTCCAGAATCAAGGATTCAACAGATTGTTTATGTTGTGAAAGCGACGCAGGCGAATTTCCGGCAGAGACAATAATTCCTTAATATAGGTGAAATGGATTCATTGGGACTTCCCACGAAATGGGGCCCTCAAAACAGGTTTCCCACCAAAAAACAATAGCCACCGAGAAGGGTCGTTAGTGTCAATTCTAAGTCAGTTGGCTACTTCCAGCCTTTCCTCCTTTATTTCAGTGAAAGGATATTCGTTTTTACTTCCCATTAGTAAATTAAGACTTTAGGTAAGATTTACAGGAAAATTCACACAATTCTGATGTGTAATTTTCTTGTGTTTCAGTTGTGCATAAAACATCATCAGCACATAGATCACTAGGCCATTGTAATTAAAAGCCACATCCGGGGTGGTTTTATACAAATAACTTTTTTGTACACAAAGGAACTGTTTTAGGCTGATTCTTTTCAGGTGAGGGTTAACACAAAAAAAACCCAAAACAAATATACAAAACCTCAAATAAAAAAATAAAAACAAGGGCCCTCTGTCTGCCAAATCATGCTATTGTACCTTTTGATGCGATGGTTACCTAAATTCACGTTAATTTCATACGGAAATGGGTTAATACACTTAACAGGAAGTACAAAAAAATTGCATAATGCATCAAATTAATTGATATACCTAAAAATATATGTTGTGAATGGCCCAAGTTAAATAAGTTGTACACCCACCAATTAAATTATGGTTACAATTTAAAAAAAATGACACCGCCTGTCACTTTATCGGATTTCCATGGGTTTGTTGATATGCAGGCTCAAATATAGCAACCACAGAGTGCATAAGCAAAGGCGTTTTTTTTCATTTTTAATGTCTCCAAATTTCTCGTGCCAAAATCTCAGGTTTATTGAAGTATAGCCAAACAGATATTATTTGTATTCTATATAATTTTTACACATATGAATAAGAAAGGGGATTGTTTTCAAAACCCTGTTGATCTTTTAATCAACATTATTGGAAAAGGCCACACGTATGGAAGCAACACGTGCATCATTTTCCTTATCCCTAATAAGGAAGCCTATCTCCAAATAACACTCCGTTAACTGGAGCTAACGCTTCGTTAACTGGTAGATAACAAAGCGGAACCCCAAATAACGCGCCTATCTAGGGTTAACAAAGCTGAACCCCAAAAACGCACCTTATCTGTATTAGTTAACAACAGCTTCTCTCGAGATAGCAGAGTTGAACCCCAATAACGACCTTACTGGGGTAACAAAGCTATATCGGGATCAGGTCTCTTATCTCGGATAAGTCACCCTTATCTTCAGATAAGAAAGCTGAACCCCAAATAAACGCCACCTTATCTGGAGTTAACACGCCTTATCCAGGGTTAGCAAAGCTGAACCCTAAATAACTGTCTTATCTTGGGGTAACAAAGCTGAACCCCAGAAAGAAGTGTACACTTGTGTCCATACAAGTCGTATGTGATGTTTGCGGGATAAGCTTATTAGTTTACCCTGTTACCTCTGTGAAACCGCCCCACAGACAATGGAATATCTTGGTCTGCCCCACTGCTGGAGCAACAATGCACAGACAAGGGGACTTTACGGAATTCAGGGAAGCCAGCCAGACGTTGTACCATCTCTGGCTGATCATATTGAGAACCACTGTGTTTGGAACGATAGGACGAACCTCTGTTATGAATTATAAGCGATTGATTATTTACCTATATAAAGTTCGTTTTTTCAAAGTTCTTTAAATACGTGTTGAAAATGATAATTTACAAGTATTTGAAAACAAAATGGGATTTCCATTATCTGAACTTAAGGATACCCAAGTATGATTGTTATGTAAATGTTGTGGTGATGGGCTCGTACTTTCATTGCTGCTATAAAGAAAATTGAGACGGATACCACGACCTGCTTAAAAAAAATATGTAATCAAAATAAATGATTATAAAAAATTGCTACAGCAGTATGTTACTACGCGCGTACTGCCAACCGTGTTGGATTCCACGTAAACTGTCAGATGATAAAAGGACACGAGGAAGCCACCACAAAAAATTAACAGTATTCAGCTAACCATGAAGAATTATATTACATCTTGGAACCATTTCCTTAGTTGACATATCTTAAACCAAAGTTTCAAGGAAGACACACTTGTAACATTCACCCACAAATGCATTGCAGTGTGAGCAAATGACGTCTGCACAACGCAAGTACGCGTGCGTATTGCGGCTTTGAAATCCCAAGATGACGGGTCATGGCGGATAGTGAAGATGGAGATTACAATTATTTTTGTCCGTCTCGTTAATGGCCAAGCAATTTGACCTTTTCAGAGGGTCAACGCCCCAAACCATCGACCGTAAGGGTTTTGTAACAGTAAATGGCATGTGTCGTTCCACAATACCATAATTTGACTGTTTTTCTTCTGTTTTTTAAGAAATCGTTACATGATTTATTTTAAGCATGCCTTTGCTACATAGGTTTGGCTAGCAGAGTCATTTTGATTTAAACTAAGAGCAACATTACTCATAGTACTGTTTTTAGAGAAAGAGAGGGATCGATTGCATGTAGGCACCTAGATGTGTTGAATATGTTTGATGCTGCCCATCCTGATCATTAATTGTTCTCGTGTATTGATGTGTAATTTCCCGTTCATACATTCCAAACAGATGTGTTTTTTTGGTATTGTAATCATCTGGTATTTGGTTCGATTGCCCTTCCAGCATTGGGTTTTTGATATCCAATTTTATTTCAAGTTAAATTGTGCTTTCATGATCTGTACCTTCTGTATTGTTTATGGTTCGCTTAGATATCGTTAGACTTGAGAAAAGCTTATTCCCAAATTGTGAGTCGATTTCATTGCGATTTGCGGTCTGCGGTTTGTTCAGAAAGTTTACCGTTGTAAGGATCAGGCACGGTGTTTTTTGCAGATTTCCAAAATGGCTTCCCAAATAGCGTGGACTATAGCATGGTTCCTTGTTGGCTTGATGAGGTGTGACGTAATCCACAGTATAGTGCACAGTTGTAATAATTTAATTAGTATGAAACTTTGACCTCGGTAATTGCGAAACAGCTCCGCCTGCTCGTTCGGTTTGTATTAATGGTATCCAGCGAAAAAACGTGTTCGTGCCCTCTAAAGAAATAACACCGGGAGCAGCCCAGAGCCTTGGACAAATTCAAAATTGATTTATTGGTATAAATCGATCGGCACATATATAATGAAATATTCCTAAATAAAACTTACCAAATGTGTTTTTCATCGCCATTGGAGTAAAATTCCTTGCGAAAAAAAATCCAGATTTATATCCCAAATTTACACAACTGTAACAGCAATCATGGAAGCTACCGTGTTTATTCCCTGTGGTATTATTTACAACGCCGCATGCATACCGAACAGAAGCCAGCTAAAATATATTCAAACGTGACTTCATGCAGTTTGCCACAAGCCTCATCCTTCTGAACTTCGGTGAGCACACCAAGGATAGGAGCGAAGTTCGTTTTAGAGAACATGCCCATCTATACGCGCAATACCATGAGCTCAATGAATTGGATTGATTCTGTAGTCTGTTTATGTCTGCTTTTCCACATTTCAATGGGAAAATGTTCTTTGTATAAATGACCGGCTCTAATAACCACCTTCTTGGTGTTCTTTTTGGATGACCATATGGCCGTCAGTGGCCTCATTACGAAGCCCGGTTTCCAATCCATTTTATAGAGCTCAGTGTTCGAAACCCATAATGCGCGGTTCAGCATCTACGTACTTTTCAATGTACCGGTAGCGCTTATTTATATGATGAAGAGATTTTATTTTAAAAACTATATTTCTCAAGAATCCCGGCTCATTTATAAAAATTAGGCACAAATGTATGCCATTTTTGATAAATTTATACGATTTAAAGAAAAACGTTTTACATTAAAGCTGTGTTTTTTTAATGTCAATGTTGAAAAGTAAACTCGATAGTCTTTCATACGGCCAGAACTTGACTAACCACCGATCATCTTTCATTGGTGTGAACGACTAGAACATGGCTTGTGGCTTAAACGATAGCGTAACTAATAAAACATGGCGCTTCTTAAATCGTCTACTGCTTCGAAGTTAAAGCATGAACATGGTGTTTTCTTCGCAGGAAAACTATCTGGTACGTCATATTTAGGGATATTTCATTTATAGATGTGCCGATAGATTAATACCATATAATACCTTTAAGAATGGTAAGCAATATTAAAGGCCCCAAATTAGTTGTGATTTTCCTGCTTTGTTCCAACCAATAATGTATATGCCATTGGTGGAAAGATTATGTTGTCACAGAAATTATGAGAAAAGAGAATTCAACAGTTCATGCCAGTGTAGTGTACAGGACAGCTTGACTTGCGCCTCAGAGCTTACAGTTCTTCCTTCAGCTTCTTCTTTGTCGGTAGTGTTTTTTTTTAAATTTTTTTTGAGATAATAACCTCTACGTGTTTTATTCGTGAGGACCAAATCAACATGATCGAATAACTATTTAATGATACTGGAATATCGCACAGAAAAAAACAAAAATAAACAAAAAAATACATTTTTGGTGTTTAGAAAAAAATGGTTTAAGGTGTAGAAGTAATTATAGTTCCCCCATACTCACAGTCCGGTGTAGAATTATAGTCCGCCGTACTCATAGTCCGGCTGCAACGGTAAAGGATAGGGCACTCGATTCAGTTGACTCTTCACGCAACATTAGTTTCACGCTTTATTCCGTTGTCCGGACTGTGGTTCCCGGCGGACTATAATTACTTTCACGTAGTAAAACTGCGCATAATTTCCCCTCAAGCAAAGCGAAAACCAATTGGAAACTGATTGAAAATTTCAGATTACTGAACTTAAGTGGCACTGGCACATTTTTACAAAATATGAAATTTCTTAAATTTGCCCTCAAATGATAGTCTAGGCCATTGGAAGAATAGAGATACATTTTACACATAAAAATAACATACTCAAAATAGATAGGGACGTTAATAAGAGGTTAAAGACACCCAGGTAACTGTAGGCTAACTCTTAAGTTTCCCATAACTTTAATCAACAAATGTGTATATTACATGAATATCATAGACTCGTACTTATTGATATTAAAACCACAAAGGTCACAGACCGGTCAAATAGGGTGCATGCAGTGGGAAACATGCATACGGCGTGCGTTTTCTTGTGCTAAACGCCATTTCCGTCGTCTGCTGAATTAATGTCGCCGGCGACATAAATTATAAAATCGTTCTGTTTACCCATAAGGACGCTGATTTGATCTTAATCATTTCAAGAGAGGGCTAATGTATATAAATGCTTTACAACCATGCAAAAATATCAATTTTGAAAAATCTTGAGGGCGCATTCTATTTTAAATGTGCCAGTGTCTCTTTAAGAAAAACAGCATGTGAAAGCGATGAAAGTTATTATGCGCCCTGAATTTTACTTCATCATAGGCTAATGGTTTCACGACAGTGACCTCATTTTAACACGATACCTATCTCTCCAGTATTAAAGTACTAATTAACACCAATTACTGCTCTAACTTTGGTTACCTGGTCCAAACCAGGGTTTACCTCGGTGAAGGACAATATGGGTGGAATGGACGCAACGCTATGCGTCATTGGTGTTTTAGCAGAAGTGTTTAACTTGCCACACAATTTCCTGCAACTTTCCTTCAGAAACACGTTCCTTCAACTTCAACAAGCTCATCCTTTGACAAATACTCGCTAAGCAACAGTTTTGTTTATTTCTTATAGCCCTTGGCGATTGCAACTCAGGAAAAGAAGTTCTGCCTAATTATAGCGTGAAACTCATCGGTTCATTGGAAGGGAATATCCGGAGGTCAGTTTTGATTAAAGTCTTTGTGTGGTGGGGGAACCAGGGGCGAAGGCTCCTGAATGTGACTAGAAATTGATACACTTTGCAACTTTGGGTGACATTGTCAGTGAGAATACTTTGGGTGATATTGTCTGTGTTGTTTTGAAAGTATACATTCAATGAGTAACAAAATTGTAATATGTTTTTCGTTTTTGCTACTTGCTCTTGCTTTAGCTATTTTGCCGTTATTGTCTTCGCGTTTCATATTTTGTCACTTCTATTAAAACTTCACCTATTTGGTGTTCTTTTTCAAAGTAAAAAAATATTACGTTTGTTTAAAAATTTACCATAGCAACAAGCATAAAATACATACCGAATTTTAAATTTCAGGCCAAGGCCTATATGATGGTATGTATAATTTTAAGAAATGCGTGTAATCGACTGTCAACATTACTAGAAAACACTCCCCTAATCTTTTATAACATTGTTCAAACCATTCCTTATTTCCGCTTTGTTGTTTGGTTTGTTGCATCGGGTGATCAGATCATATTCATTATCACTTAAGGATTTTTGGGCAATGATTTCGGGGCATATTTGATTGAATTTAATCTGAGTATTTCAATGAGGTTCACCCGATTTAATTATTCAAATTGATCTCAAATTGCTGTCGTACACACCATGCAAGTGCTAAGACTGAAACAACCCAATAAGGACAAAATCGGATATAAGGACAAAATCGGACACTTACTGCTACACCTAATTGAATGGCGATTCATATATTCGATTATTGCTGGTTTCATTTTTTCTGACAATTTTTCGGTTGCGAAAAATAACATGAGAATTCGACACACTTATCCTTTACCTTTAAGCTATGTTGATCAAAGGGTATAAACATTAATTCAATATCACAATCTTCGATGACTTTGTTAACTGGCTTTGTACTATGCCACCAACATGTTAAAAATGCCTCCTACAGGTTACTTGCTTGTCGGGTTCTTATCTCAAAAACAACCGAATTTATTTTCATTTTTTTTTTTAAAACTATGGGAATTAAAAAAAACACGGTTAACATAATGGCCACTGAGGAAAAGTGCACTGAAGGAGGTTTGACAATTATAACGAGGTTAGACAATTAAAATATCATGGTTATAAAAAGTAAAGTTATTTGCCTGGTTTTTTAATGATGGCTGCAGATGTAAAGTGTCATGTTCCTTAAGGGAAACTGCATGTTGTTTTAGAAACGACTTAGAAAAGCTAAAATAGAGGAGCCATTTTCTATTCAATTAACCGTGTTTACCAACATGATCAAACTTTGTTTGGAAAGCGCATGTCCTGAGTATTGGTTGTTTGTCCTGCCTACAACGGTACATTATTTTCCTTTACCTTACATTTCGTCATATAAACACGAGGTCCTGAGTTTACCTCGCGTAAACAGAGTCTCTTCTCTCCAATCGCCATCCTTCTCGAGGAAGGTACCGCTCATCACCTGATAAGAAACACAATGAGCTCGTAAAATCTCAACACTCCCTTGGCACGTTCAGTAGCTTTCATTCATTCACACCAATGTATTATAAAAACTCCCCGGGTTTTTGGGTATGATCATGATACCCATATCACACAGGTCAGTTCATATTAATGCCTGTATACAGTACAACCCACGCACTGTGTCCTTGGTGGATGAGCATATGTAACTCATAGTGAAACCATCGCTTTTAGTTTTTGTAATTATAATCGCCAAAGTGAGTACTTGACCAGGTACAGAAATATAGATGATTTTTATGTTAATAATCTGCTTTAGATTGTTCCCTCCAAATACAAAATAATAGAATTTTCGACACAAAGTGGGGGGAATCCTAATGGCCCGTAGCTTTACAGTAACCCATTACAGGAATTGGCTACAGATTAGTAATTTTGGATTGACCTTTCCATTACCTCATCTGTCATATACACAGCATTTTCCGTGCTGAATCTACAGGATATTGATTCAATTTTTGGTGCTTATAAGCTATTTTTAACGTCTAGTGGGATAAATTATGATAAAAAATCGTTTGGCTCTCACGAAAAAAATGTGGCGTTTACGTTAGAACACCTACAATTACATTTATATTATTTAATTTCTTTAAATTCTGTTTTCAAGATTAATATTTAGAGAATAAAGGTATTGCGCCGCGTTGTTTTACGCTAAAATAGTGCTGTCGTGTGATATGACAAAATAGATACACGGCAGAGGCTAAAATCAATACTATTAATCTCATTCCTTAACATTTTATCCAAAATAAGAAGCTATATATTATTAACATATTACTAAAATTATGATAGATTTTATCTAAGGAATTACCCCGGCTTTTTTAAATCGATCAGTTCGTTGCTACTATGCACCTTTGATTGGCCGAGCAGTGTTTATGCGTAGCGAGTTCACGCGTACGTGCTGTATCGTAAGATATCGTCTCATGTCACACGGCTAAGAACCAATGAAATTGCGTAAACAATCTCAAGTGTTTAAGAATTTTCAATAAAAAAATCACTAAAAAATACATAAAATCTAAAAGGTTTCACATTTACCCTATGTTTGACACACATGTTATTCGCAACAGCATGGCCACGTGCGAACTATTCATATTGTCATGATTGTAGGTCAAAAATAGAACAGTCGTGATAATTATATGTTCCTGAACCCCGGAAGACACACAGGCATGGTTGACTCAACTTTTATCTGATGTGTCGATCACCGAGATTTAAAACAGTTGTAGCAGAAATACTATTAAAGCAATATTATGTGATTTCTGACTAAATATTTAAAAAAAAAATTGATGCCTCAACAAATTCACCTGTTACGCGTTAAGTTTAAGCAATGTAGAAATCGCAAAGAACTTAGTTAACTCTCAAAGAACTTAGTTAACTCTAAAGGTGTGGCAGGAGATTCGGTCTGCCGTACTCATAGTCCACCTATAACGATAAGAAAAGTGCACTCGAATCAGTTAGACTCTTCACGCAACATTAGTTTCACACTTTTTTCCTTTGCCGTCAATGGACCCCGATCTATGGCTCCGGGTAACTATATTTTATACCGGGCTGCTTAAGGGGATCCCCGATTTTAATTACAAAAATCGTAATTTTCAAACATACAGATCATTTACGGGAAACCGTTTTGAAAGAGTGTTAAGTCATAAAAAGCAAAATGAAACCGTGCTGTAACATCATGGGAGACCTCGGAACTGGCAGCAATATTAATATGGGAGCATTTTACACAACACTGGTCAACTCACGTTGATTTTATTGTTGTATGTGCATAATGCATTCATGAGGCCAAACGAGAAGTACATTACTCTATTCGTCAAAGTAAAGAAAAGTAAGAAAAGTTTTGGATTTTACCAATCGAAATTCATTTGAAACCAGCCTATGGATACTTGGGGTATTTTGACCATAGCAGTTATGTAAAATTCAGACCAAAATCGCTTCTCATGTAAATATATACAAAATAATCAAAATGAGCACTACAAATTTTTTGCAATAAGCCTTGTTATGGTTTGCGTGTATCATATCCAAATTGTATTAAGATATTTTATTGAGCTGGGCTGTTTGAAAAATTAAAGTTAATGTAGGCGTTTCTTTAGAATTATCAGAAATGGAGCTTGATAATGGCCAATGTGCAAAATTTATATACAAAGCGTGCGTCATGAGTCTTAAAGCAATAATGGATATAGAGAAATTAACAGTTTTACTTATCCAATTGTGGGACAAATCACTATTTATACAAGAGAAAATGACAAGCATCAAAGCAACCCTGGAAAGAAAATGATTTGTCACACAATTGGGAGGAATTCTTCATTTCTCCTGCTAATGTGTGTATGTGTTTTACTGCATGGTGCGCGACCCTCATATTCATCTTGTACAATTCATTATGTAACATGCTTGCGAACCATAGCTTTATTCTCAATACCAGTGATGGGCAAAGTAGTCGTCTGCGTCGTGTGAGGAACGGAGTACCACAAGGATCTGTACTGGCTCCCATGCTGTTCAACTTGTATATTAGCGATTTACCTCAAACAATATCTAGACAATATGGCTACGCCGACGATATTTGCCCTTCTCCACTCGGACAGCAGCTGGACAGAAGTAGAAGTACACTTACTGCAGATATGGCCCTACTTGCAGCATATCTCAAGACCTGGAGATTGAAGCTGAGCGAAGCCAAGACAACCGCTACTGCCTTCCACCTCAACACCAACACCACTAGCTTCAAATCAACCTCAATGGAGCGCCTCTGCCGCACAGTCCTACACCAACCTATCTGGGAGTGAAGCTTGACCGGCAGCTTACTTACCGGCATCACCTCGAGTCCGTATGGCCCAAGGAAACCTTGGAGGAATAACCTCCTGTGCCGACTTGCTGGATCCTCAAGTGGTGCCAGCCCAACGACTCCACGCACCACCGCCTTGGCTCTGGTCTACAGCGCTGCTGGATATACCGCCCCAGCATGGTGCAACATCTCTCACACAAAGAAGCTGGACACTGTACTCAACGAGACCTTGAAACCATTACTGGTTGCCTCCGTCCTACTCCATCTGAGTTTCTACCAGTACTTTCACGCATTGCACCTGCAGTGCTTCGGAGAGAACACCACACGCACAAACTAGTGAATAAGGCTCTGCTGGACAACAAGCACCTGCTGCATAACATTGTCA
>JAMKCH010013831.1:0-26268 GCA_023653785.1 Ophioderma brevispina | reverse complement strand
TAGTTAGGCTAGTCTGATCTCCTATTCTCAAGTAACCTCCAGAACCTTCTCCGCGGTTCTCTTGAATCCTAATGCTACATCCACACCAGTTATGCACACGAGGCCAGTATATTTTTAATATCATTTACTTAGACTAATTTAACCACATTTTATGTGCTAATTTATGACTTAAACGTACTCAAGTGAAATAAATCATTTCTAATTCGTGGGGGCCTGTAACACTAGGTGGAACGGCTGACTACTTGGGTCAAAAGACTGTAGCTAGGCTTGTACTTAAAATGGATTGGATTATTTTTTTTTTTTCAGCAAATTAAAGATAATGAAATAAGCTTTTTTTGGATGATACCGGGTTCTGTTTAGATAGGCCTATATATTACTTAAAAATTCAAAATGGCAGATACCAGCAGGGTCCATTTTGTTACGCACCCTGTATTTCATTGTTATGAGCACACTAAAAGTACCATATCTCTATATTTGAGATGGGATTTTCCGCAAATGAAGCCCCTCAGGATATGGCACTGAATTAAAAACCAAATGTTCTTTTGCCTGACATCGAACAACACCACTATGGGTTTACTGATTTTTCTGTCCACCATACGAATATATGGACTTAGATTCCTGAAATATCTCCAATATATGAAATCATTTTTGTAGGTATGAGGAACGAAAACATCCGTTTATTGATATCATGGACATTATTCTTTCATGGATAAGATTGAAAAGACCACCCGTTCTTTCCAAGAATTTTGAAGCGATCATTCACTAAGAAAAAATAATAATAAATCGAAAGTGGGGTCATATGCTTTCATATTCATACTGACACCTTATGTTGTGACACTCTCCTCATATAGCACCTACAAAACTTTAACAATAATCTTATTTTGGGAGTGATTCAAAGAATATAATTCGTTGGGTTCCAATACATTATCTATGTGTAATAGAATCCAATTGAATGTGAGCATACCAGTAAGAGAAAACCCGCATAATACCAATGCAGGTTCAAACCCTTGCATGCTATATGGTTGTCATGGATACATGGAACACACACAGCCTATACCTAGTTTAAATATCATGGGATCTTGTACTTTTAAATGCATTTTTTTCAAACTATCTTCAAATATAGTCAAGAAAATGCAAATATTTCATTTGGTATGGGGGATTTGTTAAAAATTGCATATTTTTATTCCGCTTGTTGTCCTGCGTGTCGAAAGAGTGAAAGAAGTGGAACTTATCATTTTGATTCTGTGACTGGTGGCTCGGATTGCCTATTGCTCTAGCTTTATGATTGGGATATGTCGATTAATTTTCCATCCAAGCAAGGCCATATGAGAATTACAGCTTTTTAGCAGTAATTAGAATTAAAAAAAACAAGCATTAAAAATCATAGAAAATAACTGGTTTGTGAGTTCTAATATTCAATTTGGAAGCTGATTGGATGGTCAACCCGCAACTTGGTCTATCCCCTGTGGACCTTTAATCTGATACTTAGTTAGGGTAGTTTGGTGATTATGTTAGCTTTCTGGCCTATATATCATCGTGTGAGTATAAGAAGGTTATGTGCATAGCTCCATGTGATACATCTGTGTGCTTGTATTAGGATGACTTTTTAATTGTCTTTCCGAAGTCAGTGGCGCTTGAATGGTTCCCTTAGGTGACCAGTCACTAAGGAACCATTTCAAAAGCCACTGACCAAAGACGTGGCATATTAGTGGTGCTTTGATGGAATTACTTGACAATGGCAACCATTGCCCTTCTGACAGTAGCAGCTTGCCTTGTCTGCAGCTCATCTTGTTCTCCAATATTGTCAATAGTGTCTTGCACTAAACTTTATTTGAGGTAGGAATTTATGGCGGCCCTGATTTTCGAACTTGGGAGCTCATTTGTCTCTCAAAGTAAAGTCTTAGAAAACTTTTAAGTTCTAAGACTTTATTTTGTTTAAAACTTCTGCTAAATTTAGCTTCAAAGGCAAATATTTTCCCAAAATAATAATAATAAGAATAGAGATGATATGTATATAGCGCCTTATGCTTATTGGCCTCTAAGCGCTTTCACAAATAGTCGCTGATCACTGTGGCCCTGTCATACCATAAACCATTTAGCATCATTTCAAGGGATTTCAGCAGATCGGGATCCGCGCTTTCCCTTATCAGCAAACCTACATCGAGATAACCATCGCAGCCGGATCAGCTTCCCAAATATCGCATGGGTAAATCGAGACCACTAAGCGGTTAATTTCTTGTCCATGGAAATTACAAGATAGCATAATCTCACAGGGCTCGAACGCACGCCTATACGCATGGATATGCATACACCTGAGTCGAGCGCTTACCTGATCGGCTTCTTAAAGAAAACATTAGGAAATTCAAGAAAAGTGCACCCCAAATTTTTTGGGAAGCCAACTCTCTCTTTTGCATATTTATAATGGTTACCAACTTAATTAAGACCACTATCAGTGATTCACCCAAAAGAGTATAAAATTGAAAATTGCAGGAATAGCTAAAGTGAAGAATTCGTAGAATTCCAAAATTATCTTTTTTCCAAACTGAAGAATTGCCACGAAAGGAGGAAAACGTCAGTGTTCAAAGATTTCCCTTCAATTACGTATTGTGGTATTGTCCTTATGTGACAAAAATCTAAATCATAGAATAAAGTATGATTTTGGAAACCGGGTACTCTCTTTTACGACGAATTGAAACCAAGGCGATACCATTATTTTAAGTGGAAGAACAAGGCTGGAGGCCGAGTTCTTCCACGCAAAAATAATGGTGTCGCCGGTTTCAATTCTTCGTAAAGAGAGTACCGGTTCTCAAAATCATACCTTTATTCTCATACAGCTTTATCATTTAAGGTCATCTTTAACCCAATTTCACAATACTTTACAGCTTAAATACAACAAGAAAGGACTGCCACCACCCAATGGCACAGTCAAACAACCCGTTGAACGCAACGATCATACGCAACGAGATGCAACGTTGGTAGGCGCGTGAACATAGCAAAACGCGGTATGACGCAAGCGCATCAAACTAAAAATAACGTCAGTACGCAGCGCGTACAACGTGGGTTCAATTGTCGAATTGAACCCGGGCATCAGCCAATGAAATTGCTTATATTTTCACAGCTGTTTAAGAATATCCAATTTTGTCATTATTAGGCTGCTTCCGGTCTTATCATTTGCAGGGTATGTTAGGATACCTGTACTTGTTACAGACATGCAAAAATCGGATTTTTTATTTTTTTTTTATTTTCTGATTTAGCAAATCATATATAGTGCCTTTAAATGAAGTGAATAATCAGAAAATGACATCTTTGTGTAATAATGTGGCTCGGGTTCGATTCTCAGTTGAGCCAGTGTCATACGTGAATTTGGTTGCCGATCCATACTCTTCCTCACAGGTTTTCTCCAAGAACTTTGGTTTCCTCCTGTGTATAAAATCAGACTTCTAAACATATCTTTTCTATCACTTTCTAAACACTGTTTTTATAATGCATGCTTGTAGTTTTCACTTTGATACCACTAGCATTATACAGCTTTAAAACTATCATCTTACTATAAAATGCAAAATTTTAAGTCAACAAGCAAAATCTTTTCAAGCGTTCTTTAAGAATTGCTAATGTCAAGTTTACATTCACTTTCTCCACATTCAAATCTCATACATTAAAGACAACATTAATTGTGCAAGAGTATGTAAAACTAGCATGATGTTTTCAGAACAAGTTATGAAACTTAACATGTTATCGTAATATTTTGTTGAAAATTCAAATTGAAAACTTATCTCATACATTAAAAACATTATCAATTGTGCAAAAACATATAAACCTAAACATAACATTTTGGAACAACTATGAAGTCTTTATATGTTATCATAATTTTCTGGTTATTTTTCAAACATTGATGCCCCTTATCCCTGTCTGCTGTTCTTACTACTAAACAAAATCAAACCAAAATATACTCTTGCTTTAAGTGGTAATTGCTCGCAGATAGTGGAGAATCAGTTTCCATATTTCAATCCAATCCAAGCGAAAGTGAATATTCATTTCAAACAAGTGACCATACGGCAACACGCACAACCAATATTAGCTTTTTCACAAACAAATGCATAGCACAAATGCTATGTCCTTGAGAGTTTAACTTTCACCCTTTGGATGTAGGAGTCAAGTGATTTAAAAAAGAAGTCAATTTCTCTTACAAAATTACAAAAAAAATAAAAAATTATAACTTGCTATTACCATATTTGGATTCAGCATGAAAAAATTTCATTCAAATGAGTTCAAACAAGCCTAGTCTTGGGTCAGTGGTTCTAGAAATTTCTCCCAATTTTTGAAGACATAACATATTTCCCTGATATGTACTAAAATCCTGCCGGCTACAGTCAAGGTATTAAGCCTCGCGGAGAATGATGCGTGTACCATAAAGTACCCACAATGTGTGCTCATTGCTGAACATGTGTGATTGAAGTCGAAGAGCTAATTTACATAAGAGTTACAGTAAAAGGACAAGCTTAAGCATAGCCTTTCAATTTTTCCTGCATCGGGTGTACACATTCTGGTTTCAGATAGTGCTCTCAAAAGATGAGAAAGTACACGGTTTATCACAACTTTGGTGAAAATTTTAAAGCTGATGCCTTGTAGATGTGAGCATGTTATTAGTTTTGGAAATGTTGAGTTAACCTTCGTTAACCCTGGCAGTTTCTGTTTAAAGTATAAGATTTAAGTATATGCAATTTTCATCTTGATAGAATGGCCTTCACCCCAAACCCCATCTGTAAAGTTTCACGCCAATATTTCAATACGTTTTGATGTGAGAGCTAAAAACATGATTTTGAAAGCCCCTTAGAGTACTTTGAAAAATTAATATTGGTCGACCAAAATGGGGCACATTTTTGCTCTTAACTTCCAAACCAAACATCCTTTAGCCCTAAGATTTCACAGGGTAAATGAGAAAAGTATTAGCTTTCTTCAGATGCCAAAAGTTTGACCACTTCCAGTAAAATTTGGGGTTCTGGGAACAAGGCTGTTGGCGATCGGGTCATGGCCTTTTAAAAGTGACAGGAGGAGATTTTTTTAGGATACGAATTTCTCTCAAATTTCACTGGATCGGTTGTAGACCACCTACCGAGAACGTTTCGAAGGTTTATTGGACAAACAGGTGCAAAAGAAAACCGCAAACCTTGTTTCGAACTTGCCTGCTATCGTAATAGTTCCCCATAGAAAACCATGCTTTGACTTTCTGTCGTGCACGACAGAAACTACCAAATCATCTTATTTAATAAAGACGGCATATTCGGCTTATTCACTTAAGGTGTGATCTAATACATTGGTGAGCATTCCAAATATGTAAAAAACCAGGGTTCGAGAAAAATTGGGGGCGCTTCTTCCTGGAAATCTCCTCGTCTCTTTAAGTCAGTGGCTTTTGAGAAGTTCCCAATGACCACAAGCCATTTGTAAAGCCATAGCAAAAACCACCGACCTAAGACTAGGCTTGTTTGGACTCAATTGAATTCATTTTCATGCTGGTTATGAATATGGTCATGAAAACACATAACTTTACATTTTTGAACAAAAATTAAACATTTTAAACTTTAAATTCTTTACCAAAGTTGTGATGAAAAGTGTACTTATCTTTTGAGAGCACTGTCTGAAACCAGAATTTGTGTATTGCAGGAACAATGTAAAGGCTATGCTTAAACTTGTCCTTTTACTGTAACTCTTATGTAAATTAGCTCTTCGACTTGAATCACACATAATTATGATTTTAATATGTAACATAACTGAAATTTAAATTTGCAATAATATCCTCATAGTTAAGCTACAAAGTTGTAAGTCTGTATGTGAAAAATTAAAAGGACGAATATTGCAAAATACGGCACAGGTTACATTGTTATTTTTCAATGCATGTAAAATAGATCACTGCATGAAAAACTGTTTGTTAGGAATGATAAAAACCAGGATAGAAATAATGATGAAATACAGGGGCAGCCAGCTATAGCTGGCAGGACCACTTAGCAGTCCGTTGTGCGTGTGTGTGTGTGTGTTTGTGTGAATGTGTGTGTCAAAATTGTTAAGTTTTTTTTTTAAATTGACCTCAATTGAAAAGTTTGACTTCAATTGGAACCAAACTTCTGTCATAGGTGCACAATGGGATCCCTCATATGTTGATGAGGTCAAAGGCCATGTTGAAAGGTCAAAGGTCATGTGAGGTCAAGTTGAAAAATGTAAAATTGATCTAAATTGAAAACTTGAAGTTCAATTGGAACCAAACTTTTGTTATAGGTGCACCATGCGATCCCTCATATGTTGATGAGATCAAAGGTCATGTGCCAGGGTCAAAGGTCATGGGGCGGCCCACAGCTTATATTCTTTGAATATAGCGAGCGCGAAAGCCGAGAACCGCAAAATTCTAGTTTGATCTGTATTTGTTGACTGGTCTTGCTCTTTCATTTAACACCTCGCTTGTAAAAATGCGTGCAAAATGGCCCGAGAATAGAGCGCCGAAAGATGCAAAACCCTGAAACCAAAAGTTTCCTCTAAGATTTTTTTTATGGTCCACTGTGTTTGGTACAAAGCAAGAATCTGTGTGTACTGATTTTACACACAGTTTTCGGACTGAATGAGCGAGCAAGCCTACTCGGACGGACACCTTTCATGGGCAAAATGGGAACTTGAGTTGTAACACCCTTTTGCACTTGAAAGGCCACCCTGCAAATACCAATGGTTGGGGATGCAGTTGTGCTTTTTTATGGGATTCATTTTTCTTCTTTAAATGTTGAACCCTAAATAAATGCTAAAAATATTTTTTTTTTAAAATAAGTATCCCTAATGCATTTTTTTCAGGATGATCCTTCGAGGCAAAAGGGTGTAACTCGAGTTACGCCCATTTGCCATGAAAGGGCCGACTTATGCAATATTATGGTTTGGTGGTTTAGTGTCACGTACACTTCAATGCCATTGAAACCTCCCTGACGACGCAAACTTTGGGTTTCAGGGTTTTGCATCTTTCCGTGTTTCTAATCTCAGCCATTTTTTTCACCAACCTTTTCAAGCTAGTTGTAAATGAAAGAGCGAGACCCTAACGCAACATTTTTTTTTTGAAAATTTTCAAAATTATCGGACCTTGGCATTGTTTTTTGTTCTGGATGAAACACATGCCAAGATACTTTTTGTGTTAACTGTAGATTTTCATGTGAAATCCTTTATTTTAAGATTGTCAAAATAGAACGCTGTATAAAACAAGTGTAAATTAATGGTGATTTTGAAATACGATAAATGTGAAACACAGATATTTAATTTGAGAAAAAGAACCAAAAAATCCATGATATAAATTAATTTTAAATAGTGGCATAAACCCTGGATATGACATTTGAAACTTTTAGGGATTTGTAGCCCCACCAATGAACAAGTAATAATAATAATAATAAGAATAATTGTATTTTTAACGCGCTACATATCACGTAAACGTGATCATGGCGCTGTGCGGCTGCCATGAATGGCGCTCAGCACATCAGAGAATCCATAATACCAGACAGATTTATGCAGAAGATTGATTTGAGAAGCAGGAGGAAGAAGGAAACGGAGTACCCGGAGAAAACCCTGCGGGAACGAGATGGATCGAGAAACAAATTCACATAAAAGCCACTGAGAATAGCCCTGCGGGAATCGAAACCCGAGAGACCTCATTGGTGAAAGGCGAGGAAGATACGCTGCACCAACAAGTTTCACCAAAAACCTAAAAAAGTGTGAAATACGACAGTATGTGATACAGGCAACAAAAGAGAGAAACGCATAACAGGGGTAACAGTGGGTCGACAGTTTTACGTTGTGTAATATCTAAGGTGGGATTGTGGAAAATTATGCAAATGATAAAGCAAAAATGTGCGTAATGTGTGAAATAATGTTGACGCTATTGCTGGAGGAATTGTGCAATTTTATATCATCGAAAAACTGCTAACTAAATTGGTGTAACTAGGGCTGCGGTCAAAATTTTGGGTGAGTGAGTGAGTTAAATTAAGCTTTTGGAATGAATATTTTAATAAAATTTAACCAGGAAATTTGATTCTTCCTTGCTCAGGCTCATCTTTCTTGATGTCATCACTTATTCTAAATATCCAAACTGTTTTACCATTTACTCCCTGTGCAAAAAAAAAACTATGTTCCTTTGTCGATATGTTAAGAAACCTTTTCATTTGATTAATTTTTTTTGCTATTTATTAATTATAAATCTTTACACTTGTATTCTTTAGGCAATTGCAAATAAAAGAAGTGGTTTCATTTACTTACATTTAATTTACAAAAATCATCATGGGGAAACAAGTACATTGTCATACTGTACTATGAAATGAAATTAAACAGTTTATTTTACGCAGTCGGTTACATTCATCATGGGGGTGCAACAGGAGTATACACTCCGACCAGCGCTATGATGGTCAGAATTGATCCTCCATTACTGGGGGCCTCCAACCTCAAAACATACCCAAATCCTTTTGTAACGTCTGTACCACGCTGGGATTACGTATAATTCAAAAGCTACAACTTAATCTGCACATTTGGTGAATTCAACAGGATGCCCCCAGCTATGGCTGCCATGATGTGTGTGGAATGTGTGAAATCGGATTGGTGTATATGAATTTGGAGTTGATTGCTGTAGCTGCCCTGGTGAGAAGAATAATTGAGTTTTTTTTTTTTTCACATTCCTACTGAAATTTCAACTGCAGACCTTCAGACCAGGGGAGGGCGGCCAAGAAATCCCAATTTCAGACGTCGCCATTGGTTTAACACGTAAAAGCGAAATCTTGACGAAAAATTCTTACTTTTTTATATGTTGTCAAGGAATATTTTCTTATTCCAAAACCATTGAGGTTGAAGAATTAACTCCACTGAAAGGGTTATAACGAGGGCGAGGGCGTACGTAGGTCATGGGAACACCCATGACCGATCCACATCAAAGCACCCAAATTGGTTTGTGGTTTGCACTCCGTATTGCTGTAATTTCTTTTGACATTTTTGTTGAATTGCTATAATGAATGAGGCTTGGCTGCCACCGCCTGCTTCAGACCATAACCATTGTGTGCTCCTCCTCAATATAATAATAATAATAATCAGGTTTTTATATAGCGCTTTATCACTGTAACAGTCTCCAAGCACTGGTGCCTATTATTATTACGCTGCCATTAGGAAATCGTCACAATCATTTCGCTTCATCTAGGTGGCTGCTGGCCAAGCGCACATCCCTATCAGCACTTAGATTGTAATATCCCCCATAACATGACAGCTCCCAGATTTCATTTGGGTTGGCGAGGCAATTGAGATTAAAGGGCCATGGTCAGATTGCTAATAGCCTCGTCCCCAGGGACCCCAGATTTTACCCAGGGGTGTGAAATCTCCTCGTTTAAGAGGATTTCCTCATTTTTGAAATTTTTGTTAATGCCATAATTTTAGCCTTATCTTTGATTTTCAGTATGTTTTTTGGCATTTTTACTTTGACCTTCCCTTTTTTTCCTCTTTTTTTCCCCTTTTCCTCATTTTTTGTCCATGGCCTCTCACACCCCTGTTTACCGGAAGTGGTCAAAATTTTGGTATCAGCTGAAAGTTACTATTTTTCTCATTTACCCTGTGAAATCTTAGGGCTAAAGGATATTTGGTTTGGACGTTATGTGCAAAAATATGCCTCATTTTGGTCGACCAATATTAATTTTACACAGTACTCTATGGGGATTACAAAATCACGTTTTTAGCTCTCACTTCAAAACGGGTTGAAATATCAGCGCGAAATTTTATAGATGGGGTTTTCGGGTGAAGGCCATTCTATCAAGATGAAATAATTTATAAACTTAAATCGGGCCATCCCCCTTTAAGTATCTTGCCCAGGGACACAAACACGTTGGCCACAGCGGGGCTTGAACTCACGCTCTACTGATCACGAGTCCTGCCTTTTTCCTCTAGACCACATGCGCTCTCAATATCCCAACAGTACGTAAGGCAATGCCCCTCTTTTTGTGGCCCAAAAAATTTGGACTGACTTTTTAAAATAAGAAGTTGTACAAAATTTTTTGTATTTTTTAGTTTTATTGTTGGTTGTTTGAATTTTTTCATCTCCTTCTGTTGTTCCAGAGTACATAATGTGTACCACTGTTATGTGGTACTTCGCTAGTTTAAGAGTAGTATATTTCATATTCCAATGTGGTATGGTATGTTTGTATTTGGTGTTGAGGTTTTCCCTCAACAAACACTCTTTATATTTTCTAGGTGACTTAAGAAAAATACGGGTCTACCGGCAAGCGAAGCAAGCTGGAAAAATTAATTTGGAAAATGTGGTTATACCTTTTGGCATGTCTTGCATATGCCATTAATTTTGTTTTTACACTCATCAGTGATTACCATTGGTCACTGACATGTGATCCAGAAATGTGTTATCCATAAGGAAGGGTTACTGACACCTCCCTTAATGGAGGAAATTGGGTCAACTGATAAGCACGTACACAATAGATTAATCTTCTCCGATTTCAAAAGGAACTGAATTAGCCATACAGTACCACCCCGTCAATTTGTTTCATTCAAACTCAAATTTCATCCTGATTCACCCTTTCTAACCAATCACAAGACAAGTGGTATATACTGGTCTACATAGTAAAGGCTAGACTAGGGTGTAAAAGATTTCACGGTTAAGGGGAGTTAAAGGCAAGCACTTGATTGGCTATCCGAGCATCGGAAAATCAATAAAAATCCATGTATTGTTATCTTTGGTTAGTAGCATTGATGTGCTAATATTAGAATGAAAGTTGTTGACCTCAAATCTGTTTTAAAAACAAAACGTACATTTTATTTTGATACATGGCCCATATTAAAGGCTGACTTGAGACACGAAAGCTTTCCCTGCATATGGTCCCAGGTTTTGAAGCATGATCTGTACAACCCAATGACCTGTACATTGATGGGAACCTCAAACTGTCATTATTGACGTTGTTTCTTCTTACTTACTGCTATGTACCACAATCACCTTTTTATTGTACATGTAAACGTTACCATCATACAATTGAATTTGTGGGAACATATGACAAGACTTCTTCAAGTACTCTAATTTTTGGTGTTTTTCCTTCTTTAATTTGTTCATGGAATTTTTTTAACACTTAATCCCTATGTTTAGTAATCAATTTTCCACATTTTTTGTGTCACAATGACCCCTGACACCTTTAGACGCAGATGACAACCTTTAGTTGTCATGTGACCCTTTAGGTTGCCAGGTGACACCATTAGGGTGTCAGAATAATCCTTTATAGCCCAGTTTTGTGTTATTGCCCATCACTGGTTGGGTGAACGGGCTATGTTTAGCTCTGGTTCATCATTATTGCAGTTTCACCGTTGAAAAACAGTAACTGTTTCCTCTTGTAAATAAGTTAGTGTTTCGGTCGTTATCCAGTGACTTAGAATACTCCAACTCCCTTGTGGCGTGGCGGCAGCGGGCGGGATTCAGTTTCCACGCATCTCAGCGACGTAAAGCAGAATTTGGGAATACCAGTGATTTTCAAAAGCCAACTGTAACTCTTTGTTTTTGATTGTCACAGCAAGGTGATCGACACCAGCTGATACTGACTGTGTGTTATACACTGACTTATAGCATTCTTGCAATGTGGAAATTGTATTTCAATAGAGATGGCAACCACTCACCGTGCCCCAAAACAGTGGGCTCTCTTACAAAATGAGACTTGTGGGGAACTCCTTTGAAAGCTGGAAATCTAACATTCAGTACACTTTTGTGGCCCTTTGTCCTAAACTTTGCTTCCGTCTTGTTGACGATGCCAATTGGGAGAAAAAGACCAAGTATCCTCCCCCTGCTTGATTCACAACTGATGGTGATACAGGTCCCCCGAGCAAAGTCCTTACTGCCCAACAGAAAGTTGCTGTGCTTGAGTTAATGCTAGGCCAAATCGCACTATTGCCCAGTTATATCTCCCAATAACCCATTGTGAAAACAGCACCTGCATCAAGACATTTGGCATCAATTCGCTTGCATTAGATTACCATTCCACCGGAGGTCATTCCTTGATTTGCAGCAATACCCTCAATGCTGAATGACCGCCCTGAGATCTTTATCAGCGCATCATGGCTTTGTTGAAGCAAATCTCTCTGCCAGTTGGTGGAATCACTCCATCATGGTCACGCCATTACTGAAGACGAAGAGCTTACTCCTCCACTCGATAACTTTGTCGTCCTGACATAGGGCGTCGGCGGATCCATAGCGACCTTCCACGCCTCGTCAAGCAACTCTACGGTCCTTGAACTTCGGTCACGCACGCTTGCTTCCATCAAAACCAGAATTTCCCAGGGCCTCGACTCACTACTAGAGGAGCTTCACACCTCTGAAGATGCCGAAGCTATGTGGCACCGTCACACCACGCCCACCATTCCCCCGCCAGAGTGCCGCAAAAAGCCTCACACAATCGGAAAGAGTCAGCCTAACAGACCTCCAAAGGCGTGTCCCGTTGCAGCAGGTCGTAACTTCGGATTTCACCACTCTTTCCTTAGCGAAGCCCCCACCTCAGAGCAAGACCCGCAAGTATTCGCGAGAGCGTCGTCAGTTCCCAACATCCTTGATGATCAGATTACCCTCAACAATATGACTTTTGCCTTATCGACGAGAACATGGATGATTCCCAGGTGTCAGAGCCATCAACTGCCTACGTGTTCAGAGCTTATGTCCCTTATTTGGCACCTTCTGTGACCATCATGTAGTGCGTCTCACGATTGATAGTGTTGCCACAGGAAATCTCTCCGCGAATCTACAGTTCGACCCCTAGGCGTCAAAATTCGCAAGGCACCCAGTCGGGCCCACCAGGCCGATGGTCAGTCCCCTCTTTCTGTGTTGGAGAAAACATCGCTCACCTTACTACTCGCACGGCCACAAATTCATTTCGTTTGTCTGGTGGTAGAAAGCCTTGCGTTCCAGTAATTGAGGAATTCCCATTTATGAAGCGACCTTGTCGCAGTCGTCTGCAAAACAGCAGATCAAGTTTGAGGATGGCACCATCTACACGTATGGATCAACAGAAGGTTCTGTAAAGCACCACACCATACGTCGAGCTCATGTTTCTCCTCTTCTGCGTGCACCATCACACAGCACTACTGTATGGCTTGGCGAATCATTGAAGTGGATCCTCCTGAAGATGTAGCAGAGTGCGACGCCACTTTTGGCTTTAGACACGTGTTGATGCTGTTTTGCCAAACCCATTCGATCAGACCAGCTATGCCCTGGTCGCAAGTCCTCATGCCAGTGTTGCTTGGCAAAGTCCGCATCCAATAACAGCAGCGAGCCACTCGCCTTATGGCACAGGACGAGCATTTTGGGGCAAATCCGTGCAGTATACTTACCTCAACCGTGCACTAAAGACACTGACTCCCAGCTGGAATCAAGCACTGCCACACCAAGCCTCTCATCCCAAAAGTACACTCTGCTAGTGTCCCTCTGGATCCAGATCACACGCTGAGCCCGGACGGAAAATCCACAGTTTCCGTGCTCTCCTGAGAATTTGATGAAGTTTGACCCTACGTCCTGGGATACAATGGTGCTGCCGGTCCCTTTCAAGATGTTGTTAATATGGGCCCAATCCAGCCACCACAACGCAGAGGCCGACTTCCCATATCCCATGTAAACACGCCGGAACGGCAACACAGTTGGATGAGCCTTGAAATCTTGGGGTCCTTTGCAACGGCCAGAAGATGTCGTATTTGCAGTTTTTACCATAACCCCGGCCTTTCTTGGTCCAGAAGTCCGCGAGTGGGCGGTTTTCTGTTTAGTTACTTACTGATTCGCTGTATGTAGCAGGTACACAGCCAACCCCACCCTCACTTTGCCTGATGTGGATTCTACCTTACGTAAGATTGTTAAGTGGAAGTACCTTATATAGCAACTGACCTCACCAGTGCTCTACCAGGTTCCCCTCTCTCGCCAGTCTATGAATACTGGTGGGTGTAGCTACCCATTTCGTGCGTCCGGTATACACAAGATCCTCAATGGGTATAGACCTGGTTCGGAAAACGCACGTGAAGAGCTAATGTTCCGTGTTCTCGTGATCTCCTCTCCTGGAGAAGGTGTGTTTGTAAAGCTTGCTGATGATTTGTACTGCGGTGTTGACACCATTGTGAGTTGCTGCATAATTGGAGATTAATTCTGCATTCTCTGTACAACTGTCATCTCGTCTTTCTGCATCCAGACGGTTATTTGTCCCAAATACTGTCATCTTAGGCTGGATCTGGTTCCAATTGAACTCTTCAGGCCAGTCCACACCGGGTGGCTATAACGCTTTCCAGTTGTGCACCCCAGAAAAGGTCGGTGGAATGAGAACGTTCATTGGTGCATTCAAAGTCTGGCCCTCCGCGTAATCCTGATTGTGCTAGACTTTTGGCCCCATTGATGATGTGGTAGCAGGTCGCAACACAGACAAAATCACATGGTCTGATGAACTCTCGGCTGCCTTCAAGACTGCTCAAGCTGCCCTAAACTCCACCACGTACTATCACACTTCCACGCCCATATGACCAACTTTGGATTGTTACTGATGGCTCTGTCAAGAAGCACAGGATTGGTTCAACTTTGTTTTTTTTGTATATAACCCGCAATGGCAGACCACACATTGTGGATTCTTTCAGTGCCAAGTTGCTGGACACCACCCACCTGGCTACCATTTGAAGTTGAAGCCTTGTCAATATTCTTTTCTGACGTCGACCAATCACTTCAGGTCCTTTCATATCAATCCAAACACCATGCTGTATACTTACGGATAGTAGCCATGTGGTGCAGGCCTTTGCGAGCTTTTGCCGGGAGAATTTTCCGCCATTCCCTCGGGTGTCCACCTTTTTTTCCACAGTTAAGCCGTTATCAGTGCAGTTTCGGCATGTCTCTGGATCAGCCAACACATTCCATCTGATTTCGCCAGCCCGAATGCTTTCCTGATTGGCCCAGACCCAACTGCAGATTTGCAGCTTGTTAAACATTAATAGATCTAACCTCCTACGTCCTACGCTTTCTGCTCAATACGGTCATCTCAGCAAGCTAAGCTCCCCGTTCACCAGCAGAGCTGCTTGGTCATGCCATTCGTTGGATGTTTCTGACTTCCGTAGAAAACCCCTGCTCACTGGTCCAGGGCACAACGGCCACAAAAAGACCACTAATGTCAAAGTTGTGAAACGATACCTACAACTTGCTTCCATTGCCAAGGATGTCTGTTGGCTCCGCCACGTGGACCACCCTTTCCCCAACACGCGAGTGTATCATTGTTCCTCTCGCCAGTTCTGAAGGGCCTCCTTACTGCCCGCAACCTTCATTGACCATCCCATTCGTCACCACCACTAAGTCCTATGACCACCACCTATTTTTTTCTATCCTCTAAACGCCTTGGACCTGGACAAGTCTTTGAGCAAGGTGACATCCAGCTGTCGATCACTGTGCATCCCTTCTCAACTCCACCCTCTGATCAAGCAGTCCACGGAGATCCTCCTGAAGCTGTTGGCTTTATTTTCAGCAGATTCCTTAAGCGGTAAACCGCCATTTGATTCCTTAATTCGCAGGAAAACCCCACTCATTCACCACGGCGTGCCTTGTGATACAACAGCAGGCAACCGCTTCGTGATGCCTTGATCCGCCTCTGCATAGAATGCCGTCCCACTGATGGGCCACCACACACCGGCTGTCATTCTACTGTATCCCCCCCTGTTTTTTCGCCTTGTCGCTGATAACCCTCAGCATATTTGCATTAGCATTGAGTTTTGGACGCGTCAAGCAGTAAACAAAATCCCAAGCGAGAAGGCAGTTTCGCGAATTAGAGTATTACTGTTACTCCAGGACCCACTGGGCGGACCTGTATCCCCTCTCACGCTCTCGCTCGCCACAGCAGTCTAATTCTCGTATTAGGGCACGCGGTCCTCTCGTCACGTGAGATGTGGTCTCAATGGGATCAGTTCCCACAAACCAGCAAATACCCTTCTCTGACCACCAGATGATCCTCCCCAACATCAGATGCGATCAGCAAACCACCCCCATAGTGAAAGTCAAAGGCAAACCCTTAGGATCAGTTGCCCCCACCACTCAAGTGGAAGTCGGTGACCTAGTGCACCTGTATTCAGACCGCGACAATTCACGTCCAGGAACAGATATTTGTTCACTTCCGTCGAGGACATATGGTGTAATGTTCAAGTTTGTTTGATCTCGAGTTTTAAAATACTTTGTATCGTATCAAAAAGTCAGAATGCTATAAGGACCCAAGTCACTTTGAGCACAACCCAACTCATCCGTTTGGATCACCATCCCCACCATCATTCACAGACAGTGGGACATCTCTGTTGAGCCCTGCCAAGCCCCCGACTCACGCTTATTCCATCTGAACTATCTTTAACCAGCCCGTTCTACAGAATATCTCCCAGTTACTATTTACTACCCAAGAACCAGAAAGCCAGCAGCTGGAGAGCGCCGTCACAGGTTCGAGCGAGTAATCTTGATCCTGTCCCCTGCAGCCCTATAAATAGTGGAAACCTAAGACAGCACCCCATAGCTTGCCAAGACGTCTGGAGTACGTCAGCAGTTACACTTCCCTAGCACCTTGAATATTTGCATTGGTTAGTTTGTTCCACAGCAGCTTGATTTTATTAAGTAAGGGCAGAATAATCCCCCAAGTCCTGGAGGTTAGTCTACCCCTTTGAAGGCCTTTTAGTTTTGATAACATGTGGTTCCTTTGAACTGGACTGGCGTCACTTTTTGCCATCCATTTTTTGTGACTTTGAGCATGACTCTAATCATTTGGGACTTTGAGCAATGACGCTAGTGTTTTTTGTAGTATTAGCATAAGACTCTTATATTATTATATGGCCTTTCTTTTTCCCCACCTTTTTGAAGGTAAGAAAGTGGTTACTCCGTTTGTGTTATTGCCCATTCCTGTTGTGGTGACGGCTATATGTTTAGCCTGTTCATTCAGCATTGCAGTTTCACACCGTTATACAGTACGTGTTTAATCCTCTTGTAAATAAGTTAGTGTTTGGTCGTTATCCAGTGACTTAGAGTACTTCCAACTCCCTTTGTGGCGTAGAATGTCAGAATGACACCTTTGGGGTCTCATTTTGATACCCCAAAGGTGTCATTCTGGCTTGACACCCTAAATGTTTTCCAAAGGTGTCATTTTCTGGCTTGACAACCTAAAGGTGGCACCTGACACCCTAAAGGTGTCATCTGACACCCGAAAGGTGTCATCTGACATCATAAAGGTGTCTAAAGGTGTCATTTTGACAGTTCAACTGTGTCAAATTGACACCTTTACATGCTCATCTGAAAACCCAAAATTTGACCTTTTTTTCTTTGTCTGTAGAAACCAATGGTTAAGGTAAAAATTTAGCTACTTTTTCCTTCTGGGGCTGCGCCTAACCAAGATTTTTGTTGACAACACTGGTACATGCTAAGCCATAAAAAAATGTGTTGTCATCATTTTAAGCATTGTTGAGAGCAAAGATATTAAGTGAACCAGATTTCTAGGGATTTGTGTATGCCATTGGGCATTTGGTTTACAAATTTGAATCTGTTATTTTTTTGAAGTGACCTTTTCCAGGAAAAGACAGTTTGTTGTCAATCTGGCAAGTACCGTTACAACCATAATGATATTTGTGCAATAGCCGCAGGACTACTGGTCAAGTTAAATTGACCATTCTGTAGGAAAATTAACGATGTCTGGACCACATAAAACAGGATTGACTTCCTTCTTCAGTCTTATGTCAAGTTGTGTTAAGATCTTTGTCTGTGCTTAGATGTTGATGAAAGAAGGAAATGGTATAAGACAGGTTTAAGATGCCCAGGATGAATGACCCCGAATACCATGGTAACAACTGTCTAATTCCTTTATTATACCTGTGGAAGAAGCTTGCAGTATCTCAAATCTGATACTGCAAAAACAACTTAAATTTTGGCAGCAAGATTTTTTGCAGCATTAAAGCAATAATACCACATTTTTTTACTTAATTGGTGACCCTTAAGAGACTCAGTCTTTTGTTTAAGACCAAGATCAGAAATGTCTATTTTGTTAATGATACTAAGGTTTTTCACACTTAACAGGTGTTGAATCATCTTTTGGGATCAATTGTCATCTGTACACTTCAAATCATCCACCAAATTAATTATAATACTTCACCAACTCACACGCTTGTGTCAGTGTTTTGCAGTTTCAAACAACAGCACATGTGTGTCTGCTACATACACTTGGGAAAGACTATTCAACCTTGGCCGCAACCATAACCTCTTTTTCTGGAGATTTTTTAAACAAATTTGGCCTCAAAATTTGGTGATTTTGGCCCCAAATCCCTCATTTTTCTCCCCCCCCCCTTAAGGGGGGGGGGGGAAATAGGGGGAAGAAAAAATTGGGGGGGGGGGGGCAAAAACCCGTCGTATTTCAAGGGGGCAATAGCTCTGTACTCTGTGTCACTTTGTGTCTTAGTGGATTAGATTGTATCATATTTATCCATATATTTGCAAAACCTAAAAGCTAATTCCACAATCATCCTGTTTTTTCCATCTGAAAATCCAAATATAGTGAATGGGTTTCAATATAAATCAGCAACCATGTGGTGGGCAGAGCCCAGAAGGTACTCAACAAACTTAATCTTGAATTCTAATGGTGGCCACTGAAAACAAACCGTTTGCTTGACTAAAACCTTGAATGGTCTTTCAGAATTTGTCCATTTCAAAGTTTTTTGCAGCTGCAATAAATGTAGTCCTTCAGATCGATGTGATTAATTGCATTTGTTTGCACAGTGTTTGGTGAAAAATAAGAAAGAACAGGAATATGATATCTGACCCACTGGTAAACTCCATTACAAAATACCAAGCAACCATTTTAATCACGCAAGTATCAATTCCTCATGGATGGGCCTAGCCGCTGTGGGACCGCCATCCTTGAGGAATTTTGTTTGCTATTCATACCCCTTTTTTTCAAAGTATTTGAAGAAAAAAGTGCATTTATGAGAACAAACCTGGTTTTAAAACCTGGGTTAATTTATTCTCCCTATGAGAATCCAGCCTTGCTTTTGTTTTCATTTGAACTTTAGGATGCACACCGGTAAATACTTAAGAAACAAGTGCAAGTCCCCTTCAATGAAACATAGATGTTTTTATGGGGACCGGTTTCTAACTGTACCCTAAAAACTAAGAAAAATAAAAAAGATAAAAAGTTTGAAAATCATGCTTTGCTATCATATAGCATAAAATTGTTTAAGAATAAATATCAAAAAGGTTGGAAATTATACTTTTTTTTGATCTGAATATCAATATTAACTGTATTCTGACAAGTCATACCTGATTGAAAAAGTGACCTGACCTCAAGTTTCCACAATTCATGTATTCTTCACTGTACAATAGCTAAAACAAACGGATACTACCCTAACTCATGACGTGATTAGTAGGGATATGATCTTTCAAGCAAGAAGCTTTAGCTTTAAGGTTGGATGAAGTGTATTTTATTATTATGAAGAAAATCATTATTTTTCCATGAATTGTTGGACGTTTTGATAACAAATTACCGTTCATTGACTACATTTGTAGTGGTAAAATGCAAAGAAGGTTCCATGCATTAGCTGCCATGTGATACCTCTGCTTCCTGCCATGTATTATGATAACTCTCAATGTATCTTCTCTTGAAATGGTTCTTCAGGTGACTGTCCACCTACTGATTCATATGAGGCTAGATGTAGGAGTCGAGAGAGTTATCGATTTCAATTAGGTCAATGAGGCAATTGAAATCAGTAAGCAGGGGACCACCATGAACAGAGATGAGGGCAATATCAATTAAGAGACACTGGGCCCATTTGAGAAAATAGGCGCCCCCAAGATTTTTTAAAAATCCGTATGTTTGGCACTGTTGTAATGCTTTTATATACAAAGCCCCTCACACACCCGCAATGATTAAGACCAAATCAGCTTCCTTATAGTTAAACAGAACGATTTTTAATAATTTAACGTCCGCCGGCGACGCTAACATTCGCAGACGATGAAATGGCGTGTAACACAAGAATGCACGCCGTAGATGGATGTTTCCATGCTTTGCACACTGTTTGATCAGTCTATTTAACCTTGTGGGTTTAATATCATGAGTATCGAGTCAAAAAAATATTCATGTAATATACACTTTTTTGATTAAAGTTGTGGAAACCTAACAGTTGCCTACAAATTACCTGGATGTCTTTATCCTCTTAATCAATGTCCTATCTGTTTTGGGGGTAAATTATTTTTATGTGTAAAATAATATCTTCTATTCCTTCACCAATGGCCTAACTATCATTTGAGAGCAAATTGAGAAATTTCATATTTGGGTGACAAATTTTCCAGTGCCCTTTCAAGTCATTGTTTGATGAGCGTCCAAACAAATCATCTGGCAACTTTGTTACTATAAGCTAAGCGAGTCACAAGATTATACACAGAGAGATCGTCATTCCACTGTTTAGTTTTTGAAAAGAAGACGCTGCCGCCCTATAGCTGTCAAAAACTAGCTACTGTCTGGACTAGATCATAAATCATTTTTTTTTTAAATTTTAAACTTGTACAATTTCAGGGAGATAACTTGATTAAAGACTTCAAACGTCCTTTAATTAAGAAAATCTTATCGCTTTGCACGGATGTAGTAATCTTTTATATAACTGTGAAGGATATTTCAAGAACAAGTGTTGTAAGACTTGGCATATTTATACTTAATTGATCCCATTTTCATGCTGATATCAAATGTGATCACTGGCGTTAAAATTGTTAGAATTTTACACTTTGCAAAAAATTGACTGTGTTGATTCTCCTCCTGGCCACAAAGACTTTCTGGTTGTGTACATGATACTGAAAACAAAATCTGTGTTCATGATGTTGTCACCATATCTAACTTGAAAAAAAGAGACCGTACAGAATTCTGTATTTCACAATCTTCTTATTAATCTGGATAGTCAGGAGGCATACAATGGAGTAAACAAATCGCTTTAAAATCAGATCTCTCAAAGATGGTGTAGAAGGAGTCCCGAATAGTGAAAGATGAACAGTTTGGGGTCACTTCTAATTTTTTGTTCCCAACCAATACAAAATCTATGAATTCTCCCCTGCCATATAAATGGAGGACCCTAATTTTAACAACTCTGCTCAAAAACATTCTGATCCCCTCTGGAATTTTTATTTTAAGCATATTATCACATTTTTTTGAAGGGCGCCCCCAATTTTTTTTCAAAAATTTTGTTGGAGATGTTTTTACATGTTTGCATTGGGAAATGGCTTAGTAACTATATCTGGTGAATGTTAAGCTCGAAATGTCTATGTGTCACAACGAAGGACTTTTGTACTAGAATAATTCTTATCGGGGATCCCCGATAATAATTCAACGGCTTCTGGAAACGTCCTTCCAATGTTGAAATAGCCGGGAAATGCCGCCATGGTCCGTGTCTGACGCTCATCCATTAGTTGTTTTAAAAATAGTTCACTGCAAGTAAGTTTTAGATGTTATTTTCTCGCGTGGCACTATTTCACATGGAAGGACAGAAACTAGCATTTCCAGCTCTGCCGTTTAAGTCCAATCTGGGATCCCAATTCTAATTAACAAAATCGCTTATTTTTTATACATACGCATTTTTTAGCATTCTCGGTCGCATGTATAGTTTTTCCTCCGACCATTCCCACGTAACTGTGGCAAAAATATCAAATTTTGAAAATTGGGGGCGCTCTGCAAAAAATGTGCCAATATTGCATTTAAGTGTGTTTCCAATTTTATTAAAATTCTGATTTAAAAAAATAGATCTTAGTTTTGATATAACAATTTGTTGTTCAGTACATACATCTCATCATATGGTAGTAATGGACACATTTGGATATTGTTACCACAAAAGTATCATGTTATCTAAATGAAATGTAACCAACTCCCACAAAAATCGTAATATATATGCTAATTCCGATTGAGTAAGCCTAGTAGATCCTGTATAGGAAATATCACATAAGTCAGTGACTTTGAGATGGCTTTCCCAATACAATATTTTTTTATAAAAAACTCTTTTTTTTTTGTTTTTTTTTTTTTTTGGTGGTTGTTTTTTGTTTTTTGTGTACCCCCCCCCCCCCCCACCCCCCCCCCACCCCCCCCAACCCACCCCCCCCCCCCCCCACCCCCCCCCCCCCCCCCCCCCCCCCCCCCCCCCCCCCCCCCCGACACCCCCCCCCCCCCCCCCCCCCCCCCCCCAACCCCCCCCCCCCCCACCCCCCCCTCCCCCCCCCCCCCCCCCCCCCCTAATTGTTAGGTAAGAGAGAGAGAAGAGAGTGAGTGTATGTGTGTATGCGCATGTGTGTATGCACGCACATGTTTTATGTGCATGTGTGAGGGTGTGTGTGTGTGGGGGGGGGGGGTGTTGGGTGTGTGGTACCCCAGCACCCAGGGTAGAAGAAATTTGACCACCCACATATTGTAATAGTGGAAATTGTTTTATTCAAAAATCTTGCCTGCTTGTCAATTTTGACTTCTTGATCAAGCACAACAGTTCATCAAAATAAACCCGGACTGACTTGTTTCTTTGTAACACGCCAAACACTTGTGCAACCGCAATTAAAGCCATGTAATTTAAAACAGCCCATCTGATTGGCATCACCCACGCGTGATTATTAACTCCATTCACTCTTGTCTGAATGTTCTCAGTACATGCACTTGTGTCTTTGAAAAACCATATTGACAATTACCAATGCTGGACCCAATACAAAATATACACGGCGTGGGCGAGTGGTCACTCTGCCTGGAAGTAGTATTAAATTTCATATGTGTGTATGAGGAGATGGAGGCCTGAGAAAAATCGACCACTTTTCCCGATTCTTCTCTTTTTCAATGCCTCTCTTCCTGATTATTATTTAAAGGTGCAGCGCGGAGATTAGATTTCAAATAACAGTCCCGAAAAAATGTGGAAAATGTAATTTTTGCACGTGGTTTGCAAAGCTTTTATATCAAAAAATCACCATCTGAAGGTTTTTTTCTTAAGCTGATGGAGCAAGTTTCTTTGGTACAAAACTTGTGAATGTCTATTGTCGTATAGGAGCAAATGCGAAATTCGCCTATGTTTTCTATTAACGTAAGCACATCATTACAATTACATGTTTGTTTTCATTTTAAGTTCTTCGGAACCAAATAAAAGGTAGGGAATCTATTGAGCATCAATAAATACGAAATCAATTACACATCACAGAAAATATGGATGACTTTGAAATCTCTCGTTGCACCTTTAAAGTGACACGGGATATTCTTTGAGGATACAAATTTCTCTCAAATTTCACTGGATCGGTGTTAGACCACCTACAGACAACGTTCCAGAGGTTATTGGACACACAAGTACAAAAGGAAAAACCGCAAACCTGTTTTGAACTTGGCTGCTATCATAATCGTGCCCATAGAAACCATGCTTTGCATTTGTTGGCAGGACCAGAAATAAATAAATCATAATCTTATTATATAAGAGACGTATTTCAGCTTATTTTTTTCACTTCAGGTGTGATCTAAGACATGGTAAGCATTGTAAATATGCAAAAAACGGGGGTTCGGCCAAAATTGGGGGCGGCTTCTTTCTGGAAATTTCCTAATGTCTCTTTAAAGACACTATCAATGTTTATCCCCAAAAATCAAAATGTTGAATTGAAATTTTAAAGAAAGAAAGAAATGCTTAAAATGAAAGATTACTAAAGCCTGTAGAATTGCGCATTGTTTTTTTTTTTTGTTTTGCAACTGAAAAATCAAAGAAAGGAAGCAAACAGCATTTTAAACAGATTACGAATCGTTATTCAAGTATGTGTGCAGTAAGTGTCCGTACAGAACAGTAATGACCTAAACTACAGATTTTTCGGCAAAAAAACCAAAAACAGTTTGTTTCAGAAGAAAATGAAAATGCAAAAATGGCTTTGCTTTAACAAAACAAGTTTGTCTCAGAAGAAAGAGAAATATGAAAAGGCAAATGCGGCTTTCGTTACAAAAAACAAGTTTGTCTCAGATAGAAAATATGAAAATGCAAAATGCGCTTTCTTTTAACAGAAACAAGTTTGTCTCAGAAGAAATATGAAAATGGAAAATGCGGCTTTCTTTTAACAAAAACGCAAGTTTGTCTCCAGAAGAAATAGAAAATGCAAAATGCGCTGTCTTTTTGTAGAAAAATACTAATGCGACAGGCAGGATTTTTAAAAACATTTTTGACCCACTTTTTTCATTTTTTTTTTTTGGCAACTTTGCGGCCGAATTTCATTTTTTTCTGATTTTTTTTTTCAAGAAGAAAATCTGTCAAGTGAGCAAAAACATAAAAAAAAACAAATAATGCGCTAAAAAAAGACAAAACAACATGCGGGCGGTTCTCTGAGAAACTCCTGTTTTTCTGTCCCTTTATCCGTATCATAGTTGCTTAGTTATTTAGCACTTGTAGGGTATGCGGGATACAGATATCCATTACAGACATCCACAATCTGATTTTCTGATGATTTTTTTTAGATTTTCTGATTTAGAACATCATTGATAGGCCTTTAAAGCAAGTGTTCTAATTACACATTCAACAACTTCTCCTATTAAATTGCCTTTCTATGAAGCTAAGAGTTGCTAGCACCTTCATGATACACTAGATATCATTGAAAGAAGCACACTGCACATACAGGGTGTCTAAAACACAAGCTTGTTGTCACAACTCATTTAAAGCAATACCAGACATTGTTTGAAGAGTGCACCCCAATTCAAAATTTTGAGATTTTTGCCACCCCCCGTTGCATTGGAATTGGTATCAACTTACCTGTGGAATGGTAAAGGCTCCAACTTGTCTATGTATCGCAAATAGAAGGAATTTTGAAATTAGAATAAGTAATATCGGCGATCTCCGATGGGATTCAACAAGATGCTGGAAAGGTCCTTTCATTGAAAATAGATGGGAAATTCCGCCAAGTACGCATCTATGCTCATTCATTAGTTGTTCGTTGTTATGCAAGCAAGTTATATGTTAAATAGTGAGGGGCACTAGTCTCCAGTGCGGGACAACAGAAAATTTGGCGTTTCCAGCAACACTGTTAAATTACAATTGGATATGCGATTCTAATTCAAAATCGCTTTAGCTTCTTTTGTGACAAAAGACGCACTTTGAGCTTACCATTCGCTAAGGTGCAAAAATTTTTAAAAATTGTGGTGCGCTCTTCAAAAATTTGCTGATATTGCTTTAAAGGGACACAAATTTTGTGAGGTACAAATTTCTCTATATTTGGATTTGATTGAATGTGAATACCTACTCCGAACTTTGCAGAGGTTTTTGGACAAAGTATGGGAGTGGTCATGGTGTCTAAGCGAAAAGAGATGGGGATTTTGAGAGGACAGAGGAGCAATGATGAGAGTGATGTGTGGTGTGCAGTTGATGGATAGGATGAAGACGGAGGGACTTATGCAGATGTTGGTTTGGACGAAGCGTGGACCGTTTGGGGAAGGCGAATAGTGTACATGGTATGGGCATGTGCTGAGGAAGGATGACGGGCGTGTTTAAGAAGGGCTTTTGAGTTTGAGGTGGAGGTTTGAGGAGGAGAAGGGGGGGGAATTGACTCGGGTGAAGTGAAGGAGGGAGAAAGGGCGGTTGCTGCGAGTGTGAGGTGATCCGGCCACCCTCGTCAAAGGGAAAAAACGGATTAAAACTTTGGCTTTACTACTACTCCTCTAACTACTATGACAGGGGAGGGATACAGGATTTCAATAGGGGGGCGCCGTCACTATTCGCTTTTAAAAGTTGGGTAGGCCCAATTTTTTTTGTTCACTCAGTTCTAAATCTGAAGGGGGGGGGAGTGCCAATGCCTATATTTTATATTTTTTTCAAGCCCCAGAGCACCAAACAACACAACAACGAAGAGTACCCCCCCCCTACTCTCAGAATTTCAAAACAGAGTGAAAAACAAAATTGTGTATACTGTAAAGCGAGCGAGCGGAAAATTTACAAATTGTGTCGGCAAGGGCGCCCACAAGGTCACTTTCCTAGATATACAGGGCGCCTGGCGCCCTGTGCGGCAAAAGTTCATTTTTCTACAATCTCCAAGGCGCCGGCGCCCTTTGGTTTGCAAAAAAATAGGGGGCGTGCGCCGGGTGCGCCCCCCCCCCTAAATCCGCCTGTATGGACTACTAGAAAAAATACAAGGCAAAGTAGGAAAGAATACAAAATGGAACTTGCATGTTGTCACAACCGAACTCAGGCCTATGGGGTAAAGGCCTGTTGTATATTTGTTTTGCTACAACCGAAATACCAAGCTTACCT
>JAMKCH010013830.1:0-43420 GCA_023653785.1 Ophioderma brevispina | reverse complement strand
GATGACCACATCTTCAGAGGACTAAAAACTGCCAATATCGAGACGTCGCCGCGTCAAAATTACCAATCGATTTTTTGCACGGCTGATTAGCAATACATTCAGCAAACATATTTCACTCGACGAAATTTTGACAGCTGCGAGTGAGGCCGTACGTTATGTGAGATGGCAGATGGGCTAGTTTTAGCCCAGCTCTTGCAGAAAAAAGTCCCCCAGTAAAAGTTATTCCACCCTTCCTGCACAACCACACTGAATATGAGACTAGACTAGAACATAGTCGTCATTTTAAGCAAATTATTTCGTACTGCAGTGACCAGTCCAAAATGCCACTCACAGACATGACTAGTGATTTTGAACATTAAAATATGAATACTGACCCGCGTATATCATGCCACGCAAATTTGGCGTGTGGCGAACATCCCAAAATTCAAGCCAGAAATGAAATACTAGTTCACAATTCACGCCGAGAATTTAAGGGACACGCACCTTCCTAGTCCTAGTCTAGGCAAGAACTATACCTCGCCACCTTACCATGACAAATTGACAATGCACGGCACCTCCAAACTGTCCACCATACTGCACAATTAAGGCTAAAGTTTCGGCCGAACCATGGCTTAACGATGCAATGAAACTACGTGTACATACAACATGGTTTCCTACAATGACTGAAATTCACATTTTATAGTAAACCGTATCACATCAGTACACGGAGCCGTAGCTTCAAATACGCTCATCTCATATACTCGGCACCGCACCGGGACTCAGCACAAGCTGCAAGCTAGCTCGAATAATCCTACAACCGTCACCGGATCCTACACGATGCATTGTAATTCCACCATGGTTTTCACCGGGCCGTTTTCACACAAGCAAGAGGGTTTGTTCTCCATTTCATAGCTTGCGGTATCAGGGCTCCTCGCTGTCATGGCTGTATTCTCTTTGTTTGATTGTTCACCAAACTCAATTTGAATGGTTATTGCTCAGGTCCAATAACTCGTATTCTGGGAACTCATTTTTAAGATACGATGACATCATCATTGACCAATCCAATCAACGATCCTATAAGTTTCGGAGAAATATCCCGAAAAACAATAGTAACAAAGAAACGGAAATATTTGCGAAAAGGCTTTGATTACGACTCACTTTGAGCGGTCCAGAGAGGGGCGGACTCACACAATTGAATAAATAAATCAAGCCTTGATTAAAAGGTCTAACTCTGCACATGAGTATCACAGGACAAATTAAGAACGTGGACAGGAGAGGTGCAAGCACGCCCCCTTGTGTAGTCCTTCTTGAGCCTAGCCTCGGCTCTTCTTCGCTCTAGCTGAACACAGAACATCCGTTTTCCAGCAATCTGTGATAAGCTCAACTCAAGCGGAATTGTCCTTGGTGATTTTCAAATTCTGTTGGATAGGCATCTTGATAACAGTTCATAGGTCGACGAACATAACTCCGTTCCATCACTTGTTTAACTTAATATACTTATGGTAACGTATTACCTTTTAAATGGCCTAAATGAGAATGTCTAGATCCTATTGTGGAATACTTTCCCACTGCACAACCAGTGCCCTCCAAACCTAAACCCATAATGTCACTAACGGTATAATTTTGTGTTTTTGTTTTTCCCAGCATTTTGACCAAGACGACAGTGAACGAGATACCACACAATTAACTTGCCCTAATAGCAGTGGTTTTTAACAGTTGTATTTTCATGTATGTAAGTGGTTTGATTCGTTTTATTATCTCGAGACGAAAAAATGAGAGACAAACCTGGCATGACGCATTCACTTTGTGCGTATGATAATTTAATCCAAGCAAGAATTCGTACAGATGGAGGAACCAATAACAATGACATCCAACACGATAAAGTCCAGGTTAACTGAACAGTCCGGGCCGTCCCGGACGTTGGCTTTCATTTTCAATCGGACATCAAACAAGATAATTGCCCAGGATCCTGCGAGTATGTGAAACACCTGTGTACCTCACAGACTCGCATCAGAACCTGCAACAGTCCCGGCCCTCCCAACATAGGCATCATCTCAAGCAGCATCCCACCTGACGCATCCCTCCGGACGCTGCAAGTGGCGCCCACACCACAAGCACAACAAAGTGCAATCCTCCTGCAAGTAGTCGATTCGAAGCAGAAATCGCAGATTTTCAACACAGGATTTCACCCGGGATTTCAGCAAGAGAACATTGGTTTTCCATCGCTATAATCAGTACTAAGTAAATATTATTGTTGGCCTACCATTTCGAGCATGGGCCTATCACAAATGTCTATGCCTAGCTGAATAACACGTAAATAAACCTATATTACAATTTAATGGGCCCTTAATCCAGGAAAGATGAAACAAATACAATTGTGTACACTTTTGCACAAATATGTTTAAATTTTCCGCCACTACCACTTTGCACCAAAAACATGGGGAAAAATGTCCAAAATCGAAAATAAAAAGCTATTTAATCTCTACGCGGTGGTAGAATTGCAAAATGCTTATAATTTAAAACATAATAATACTAAGGGAGAACCAATGCACCTAGGTTTGCAAGCAGTTCAAAGAAGACATATACAACCCCCAAAATTAGCAGTTAATAAATATCGATATTTGAGCAACATTTCTTTGGCCAAGGCGGTACGCGGCGCGTTGCAGGATTCGTGAACTGCTTCGACGTACACAACCCCAGAAGGTGCGCCGTTCGGCAGAGAGCCTACGGGCGTACCTAGTAACTGCTTGGCAAGAAATTACTCCAATTATAAATTGGAAAACAGCACATAACACACGCTGGAAATTGGGGAGATAGGGGGGGGGGAAATAATTTATACAAACGTTTGAGAAGGAGAAAACCATCCTACACACGTGGAGCACTGATGAGTTGTGACCGACAAACACGAAGCTCATACGCGACAAGACATGCAATGATTCCCTTGGATTGCTGAGGCCTGAAAGATGATCGATGATTGACAAAGGCGCATTTAACGAGGCTATTTTAGCAATCACACTCCACGGCGATCAATGGAGCTTAAAGAGCAACTCCACGGACGCGAAGTGCTTCTTTCCGACAGGCCGCTACACTAGTTTTCCTTACGACTGACTGCGGAAACAATATTAAAATCTCGAACTTTTTCTCTACGTCTAGGCAATATCAGGACATAGTTATTTTATTATCACTAATATTATTTTATGAATGGTTTACTTTTTAAAGTTTAACCAAAATTTTAGGAATCATGTCAAATAATAGACCGCTGTCCTTGGGATCAGTTATGTTCAATTTGGGTAAAAATGGGTGGGTTATATTCATCAGCAGACGTCGGCCGCTACCCCAGCCTTGCTTTTCGTGCAACACGTATTGGTGTTGTAAAGCTTGCAGCTTGCCGATCATCGTGGTGAGTTTTTTTGAAGGCTGGTTCACAGTCAATTAACACCTTCTTAAAAGGCGGGTGACCGATATTTTCATAGATATTTTCTCCCTCATATGGAAGTATATTTCCAAAACATTTGACTACTAATTTTAATTTGAATCAGAACTGCTGTTTGGATAGTAGAAGCAAAAAATGCTTGTATTAACATAGCCTTATTTTGGTCCCGACCAAATTCGGATTCATTTTTGCTAATAAGATCAAAATGACCATTCCTGAGCACGTACCCAATTTCATTGGGGTTATTTCGTGTCACAAGAAAATTTTGTAAATTGAATTACAGTAATCTGCGACTGCTGGAAACCTCCTCATCCATTAGCTGTTCTCTCGGTTCAAGCAAGACCTGTTAGGATATTTTTTAAGAGGTCGCTATTTTCCTAATGGACGGATAGAACTTGCGTTCACCGTCACCGGGGATAGCCAATTCTAATTACAAATCCTTGTTTTATTTTTAAGAAAATGAACATTACCATTCACAGGTATAGCTAACTAGGCCATCATCAACAAAAAAAAAAAAATGTGTTAAAATCTCAAATTTGACCAATAAGGGGCGCTCTTCAAATGCTTACTATTTTGTTTTTTATCTGTATCATAAACATTGCAATGTTTTTTTATCAGATGTATACGGCACCGATATCCACGGACCTTCGAAGTGACAGTAAGAACTTGTCTTGTTGTAATAAACAGAGCAAAATCGCCAATTTAATGGATTGGATCCAAATCTTGAGTGATGTTCATCAAGGTGGAATCCCCGAACTTCCATCAGAGGAATCTTTAACTTCTGCCAACAACAGATCAACTCTTAACATAGCAAATCGTGGGAACATTGTATTGGCGACACGGTTCGAAATTTTTTACAAGCTTTTAATTCCAATGGGCATCCCAAGTCGGAGGAAGATTTTGGTTTGCACTTCTATATAGTAAAGACAACCCTACAGAACCCATCTGGTGCAATCGTAGACAAAAACATGGAACGTACAGAATTTCTTTTACTTGGAATAAAAGGAAAATTCTCATTGCCTTGACGCTCGTTCGCCCTCCTGAAGCCATCAATGATAACCAAGAGGTATATGTTACCAAATGAAGAATGTTTCGCTGGGATGGGTATTTCAATCAGGGACAATCGTCAGCAGAGTTGAACACTGTAAGGCACCATATCGTGAAACCCCCAGCCGTCATCAATGTTACTACCTCTTGGTCTTGGGAGAAAAAGACAATCGACTCTGATCACTGAATTGCCAACAGGTAAATTTGGACGCCTGAATGGCTGCCTTAGCTGAGAAGAGTTCACTGGTTGACTTTATTTTATTGGTATTACCTCCCTGTGTTAATATAACTTGATGTTCTTATCTTTTATCAAATCAAGGAAAGGACCGTCTAGGATCAAAATCTTGAAATTCCAGCAGCAGCATTTCTAGAGGTGGAACTGCAATTCGGGCTACTGGCTGAATTCAACATGGAAATCTCTCACTTTTCACATGGCGCATTGGACCTAGATCAAAAATACAAATGTCTGAAGGAAATCAACTTATCATGTGGGAGACTCAACAATGCGCAATGTTACAGGCTTTGATCTGATAACAGGAATGAAACCTTCGACGAAACGAAAAAAAACGGGGAATATCTGGGCCAAGCGCATTGGCGCTGCATTTAACATAACCTTCCACCGCAATCGACTCTGTGTGCATCTGCATAATAAATCGCAATTTGTTTTAATATTTGAACCCGGAAATTATGATCGGTTACCCAGATTCCCAAATTGTAATACATGATTCGTGATTGGTCTTGCGGCTCACTATGGAGTGGACATTCACTAATTATCGGGAACGCTTAGTGACTTTAAAAATGCTTATGAAAACTTAATAAGGAATGTCAAGAAATGTGTTATCAAAGGCGACATGCGCCGTGATCCAATAGTGTTTCCAGGCTCGCGTACATAGTAATAAACTTGGGTGTTTTTCACCAATGAACAACTTATGATTGAGATTTAGTTGATATTGGAGCCAAATTCGTCGATATTTGGGATATGAATTTGTCATATCCGTCAAATTAAAATATGCATATGCCAATAGAGATGAATGAAAATGTGGGTGATTCTTTTTTTTTCGTCACAGGTTTGTTCGTCTGTGAACGGAAATTGCAGAAGGGAATGTTGTGTTTCCCAAAGCAGATATTGATAACACCATATGTTTGTACTTAGCTTGAATATTTTTGTCCATTCCTAAATAAAACTTTACCAAAGTATCATGGTTTTTGATATTATCCAATTGCGATTTGAAATTGGGATATATCAATTTTCATTAGAAAAATGGTATGTTCCTTTATGCGCGTCATTCAAAAACACACTTTACCTATCAATTGAGAATATTACTTTTTAATAGGCCTATATTAATTATTGGGAACCAAATTGGAAGTTCAAAATGTTTCTATTATCTTTGCAGGAATATGTATATAGGAAGCAACTGTCCCGCGCATATCCCCACGATCATCCACACCAACCATTCTCTTTATTTTAAGAACAACTTTGCTATATTTTCAATTCCAATTCACATTTGATAACAATGTGTATATTTTCGTCCACACAAATTTATTTTTACAAATGGCAAGAGTTACGAATTCTCAAGCAGCTTAACATATGATTCATTAAAACAAAATAGTCATACACATCACGTAACAACCATGATTTAAGGTCAAACAAAAGGGCACCATATTACATACCAAATTAATTAAAGCTAATGCTCTCCTGATCGTATATAAAAAATTTCAGCTGTTTCGGTCAACATTTAGAGGAGTTATGGGGCCAAAACTGTTTGCCAATGCGCCCAACGCATCCCGAAGTAGCAGAAAAATCGTTTTCTTTTGGTCCATACGTTGGCTAATGACGTCATTAGTGTTTCACCAGCCAAAGGAAATCCCCGCAGAGCGATTATTCTATTCAATGATATAAGAAAGCAGATTGACCTTTGTTACATAGAAATTATATCAAGTTTTATAGCAAAAGCAGAATAGATTTGTGTTAAAAAAAACACAATTCCTGTATATTTTTTTAAATATATAGGGTTCATTGTTGTGTAAAAGTTCAAAGGTTTTCCATACAAGGCAAAAAAATAAAAATGGACGCGCCGATTTATTTACACTGTAAAGTACCCCCCCCCAGATGACCAGTTTTTGTATTGGCTATTAATCGTTATAGTCAGGAGGAATTGTGGGTAGAGGGTGGAAATGGAGTACAGACTTTTTCTATGATCGATTTTTGTCAACTGAGGACATAAGCTGAATAATTTCTGGAGGGGTGCAAAATTTCGTGCAGTGCATTTTTTAGAAATCCCAATATGACCGCTATCACTCCCCAAATTCATTCAAATGCCATAATTTTATGCAATGATTCAGGTTTTTAAAGCACGGGGAATCTTTAGACGGGTTTATGACGTGATTGGATGACAAAATTACCATCAATCCAAATATGGCCACCCTAAAACCCAATATGCCATGAATCATTCAATTGACCATAATCATTCAAGTATTTGTAATAGAGGCATAATTCGGTGCTTCTATACCAAGTAGGAACTCATATCTTTGACATTGCAAGTGGTTAACAAATGCTTTACCGACACGATGCAGTCAAAATGACTGCCTTTTAAGATCTTAAACCTACACATTGTCTATATTCATAATATATTGGCCGTCATTTGAATTTAAGCATGTTGTCAAAAAACAAAATATACCAGATACGAGTTATTAATGCTCAATAACATTACATCTTCATACGTTAATTTTAAACTTTATACTCATTTTGGGTGTTTGACTAAATACAATACAGATGTCTCGTAATTTATAAGGTTTTAAAGAAGTAAAAAAGGCAGCCACATTGGCCCACCATTTACATTTATTGCATGTTTAAACAAATAGAAATTCCAGCTTAAAGAATGTCAAATGGTCAAATACTTAATCCCATACCTTAATGTACACCTTTATAATAATAATTAGTTGATGTAATACATATAATACATAATATAATGTAGGTTTTACTATTTTAAAAGGCGGCTGTATTGGCTGCATCTTGAATTTGAAATGTCCATGACAGAGAAATGCTAGTTCGTGAACTTTATTTTACTTTTTCATTATAAATTTATACCTTTTTTGTATTAAGTTTTGTTAAATGTGTAAGACTTCGCAACAGCCCCCCCCTCCACCCAGCACAAAACACAAAGACAGTACATTGTATCGTGATTGGTCGAACTCTGAAGGCCATTCTCACAAACTGGCCAATCCACGCAGTGCGTCGGTTGATTCGTGATTGGACATTGCACGTAGCTTTTTGACGAGAGATGAATTGATATAATAAACGTTGATTCCATGCTATCCTGTAATTGTCGAAACCCGACAAGGAGATTAACACAATTGCGGCTGTCCGTACAAGGGTATATGCAAAGTTTACGAATTTGCATGCGAGTTAATCTTCGATCCGGCAATAATGGAAAAATTAAGAAGGGATTAACTGTTTTTAGGGGCGTGAAGTCTAATGTTGCGTGAAGAGTAAACTGCATTGAGTGCTCTATTCTTTACCGTTTCGTAGCTGGGCTATGAGTACGCCGGACAATAATTACTTCTACACCCTGAACTACCGCATCACCAAGTCTTTCCTATCGATATAAGATGACCAACTATTCAGCTATATTCCGTTGTCAGCTGGGCTCTCAAGTCTAAACTCTCCGCGGATACTTAAAGGGCCATTTCGTGATTCAGCACCGTCTGTTTTATTCATTGATCATAGGATATCCTGAGAAAAAAGCTTATTCTCACAATTTGAGCAGGATCCCGATCTTGCGGTTTTGTGGTTATGAGCATTTTGGCCTCGGTTCCCACGTTCCCCATAGGCTACTGTGCTGTAATTATGTCCGTTTACGGACAGAGAAATACAAAATTGCGAATTCTTACAAATGCGAACGAATTTTGCACCGTAAGATTGGGCACCGTGGATTACTTGAGGCTAACGGTTCGATGATATTAAAAATCTAAACATTTTGAGGTAATCGGGGGGGACGAGGCTGGGATCACGGAAATGCCATTAAGATTAGTTACCTGCGCAGGTACAATGTTTGTACCAATTTGCAAAGAAGGTAAATAATACATAGGCCTATCTATAGAGACATTATAGAATCCCAAATTTAGTATACGGCTTGAGATCAATGCCAATACCAAAATTCGCACAAATCGATCACAGACATATTTCCTGAATATACAAGTTAAGATACTTTAATTAACGGGGAAAGAGTGAGCGCCGCCACCTCTTCTTTTCCCTAACCTCTCCTATCCTTACTATACGTCCATTCTCAACCAACCTACTACTGTTGCATCGGGTCGGAGTCCGTCCCCAACAGCATATTATTCTGTGCTTCATAACAACTATTCATTATAAAATTTGTCTACCGGTGACGAATTGGTACCAATGGGGACGAATTAGTACTTGGACGAATGGTACCTGGGACAGAAGTGAGTGGGACGAAGTGGTTTGGGGACGAATTGGTTTGGGACGGGAATTGAACTGCTTCCAAATGTTTTTGTATATTCGCGGCGAGGCGGCAAATTGTTGACAATATACGCCGAACTAACTAATGTAAAATGTAATTTACGCCTATTAATCAGTCAATTGATCAATAATTTGACGTTAATAATGATTGAGTAATGGGCTGGTGGTTGCTAACATTTTTTTTTAATAGTCGGGTCAGAGAAAAAAAAACTGGTGCAGAAAAAATTTGGGTGCAGAAAAGTGGGGGCACAAAAAGTACTTAACCGTTACCGCCGGCCAAGGGAAGCTCATTCACAACTTAAAGCGGCACTGGCCACATTTCACAAATATGAAATTCTTCAATTTGCTATCAAACATGAAGTCTAGGCCAGTTGGAAGAACAAGAGAATATTTTACACACCAAAAGAAACATTGACCCCCACAACAGATAGGGACATGATATGAGGATAAAGACATCCAGGTAATTGTAGGCCAACTTTTAAGTTTTCCATAACTTAATCAACAAATGTGTAGATTACATGAATTATTTTTGATCGTACTACTAATATTAAAAACCACCAAAGGTTATTTGTTGGTAGGGACCGAACAAACAGTGTGCCAAAGCGTGTGAAACATGCATTACGGCGTGCGTGTTCTGTGTAAACGCCATTTTCGTCGTTGCTGAATTTAACGTCGCCGGCGACAGTTAAATTATAAATCGTTCTGTTTTACCCATAAGGGAAGAATTTGGTCTTAATCATTTCGGGTGAGGGCTTTGTATATAAAAGCCTTACACAACTATGCAAAACTATCGATTTTGAAAAATCTTGAGGGCACCTATATTTTAAATGTGCCAGTGTCTCTTTAAATTCTCGTCATCGCTCTCATCAGTTGAATCCATTGAATCACAGCTCTCACATGCCATTTCAACTCAGAAAAATCTGAATCTTCTATTAATGTGTGACATATTGGATAATAATGAGGGAAATGGAAGACTTGAAATTTGCCGGACGAATCATGTGGATCAGCGTGGCAGCGTGCAATCAGCTGTTCAGCTGTCATTCAGTGTTTACCTTAATGGACGTCACGCAATATGCGGGCCCACCAAATCGCCGATTTTTTACTGGGAGCAGGCTCACTGGAGTTGGAAAATGGCCTGGGATCTTGGGACTTTTTTAACTTCTGGCGTAGATGGGAAAACATAAATTCAATATATGGTAATTCTGGAATATATCTCTATCATCTAATACATACTTAAACCTCCCATTTTTGGATGAGCTTTAAGATTTAATTTTAAGACCTTTGCCCGTCCTATTATTTGTGAGGAACCCTTACAAAATGGTTGTATCAATTTTAATGGAAAAGCATACAATCGAATATTGCGAGGGGTGCACGCTTGGCTAGAAAAAGGGACCATACCCATCCTGCGAACTTGCATGTCGCTATGACCGCAATGTACAGTGTGGGTCAATGAAACCCTACATTCATAAAAGATTTTTTCTTGAAACGGTTAACGTTATTTTTGCTTGAATGCTTGCTTTGGTTCTTTACTCGACTGAAAGGCTATTCAGATGATTTTATACTAGGTGTCTTTCGAAACTTTGGTTTCAGAAACTAGTCAATTTTGCCGAGAGACCTACAACATCTGTTTGGCCATTTTAAACTATACAATGCGGAGAGAACCCGACATCGACGTATACATAACTCATTATCGTGATTATAGCAAAGACCCAATTAAACGTGCAATTTCAGTTGGTATTGATTTGCTTTTGGACAAAAGAATAATGTCCAACTTTGAAATTTTAAAAAAAAAAAAAAATGTGTATATAATTATAAGTAAAATGTCTTCAACAATGAAATCATTGGCTCAATCACAAGAGCAGGTGTTGAAATCACTCCATATCAGTCTTTATTTCAAGTTTGTTTGAATGAAAAAAGGGAAACAAAGACACCCCCCCCCCCATTTCTAATGAAAGGCCATCGGCCGGATAAGGAGCGAAGGAGGCCCTCTATATCATATAGTTATAGTTCCACCATCAACTTTCTGAGTTGGTGTTTGACAACCTCTTGTATCAGGTACGTAAGGTGTTTTTATCCCCAAAAATACACTTTTATCAAGAAAAAAAGAGAAAAGTCTGAGAAAACTTTCAGGGGCATGCTTCTGGAAAAGCAAAGCTTAGAGCATGCCTCCATTTCAATGGCCATTGATTACTTATATGAGAAACAGGAAGATGTTGCAGTAAGCTGCCCTTTGTCATGGAGCTTGTAAGTGACGCCTATAATAGGACCTTTGTCCTTCATAAGCTACAAATAAGCTACATGAGGCAGCCTTTATCCCCCCCCCCCCCCCCCCCCCCCAGACCCAAATAACCTATATTTATGCTGCTAAGATTTGGATTATATAACAGCTTCACACCAAAGCGACTCTGGATTACAACACAATGGCCCAGGACCGCGCTATTTTATATCATGAGCAGTTAACTACACTATGAGCTAAAAAGTACACTTCCCATGGCGCAGTTCAATTAGCTTTCATTCACCAGTTTATTGAAGCAAAATACCCATCCCCTGTATGGTAGTATGATTGATGATACCCAGGAGGTGCATGGTCAGCTGTGTTAACATGTTGCTCATCCACGCTACTGAACAGAGCCTTGCTAGATTAACGTTCCTTACCAATAGTGAATGGTATGGTTTGGTATTGAAAAGCTCGCTGTTGTTTTTTGGCAATTCCATTTAGTGGTTCCGCCCCCCAGAAAACAAAAATATACGCAAAAATGAGGTCTTTCCCACCCCAAGAACCCAGAACGCCGCTCACATTAGTTGCTAAATAATATAGCGCACATCCGTGCAACGCGGCATTGTGGTTCTTGGGGTGGAAAGGCTTCAATAGGGAAAAGTTTAGTTGTCATTGAAGCCTGGTATTATAAATTTTTTTTTTTTTTTTGTTTTACATAAATACAGCTTTTGGGGAATTTTATGTAAAGTGTGTTTTTTTGAACCAGCAAACGGAAATTTGAGAATGTCGCTTTATATGCAAAACGTTTCATGTTCATCGTTCCTTATGAAAACTATAGAGGGCTTCATTCATTCCTTATCCGGCGATGTCCTTTAATATTCCCAATTTAAATCGCAAATTGGATAATATGAAAACCAATGATACTTTGGTAAAGTTTTGGACCAATGAATAAACATATTCAAGTTAAAGTACAAACATATGTTTTACTAATATCTGCCTAGCGGGACACACATATACAGGGTTGAGTCCAAAAAATTGACCTGATGGACATCCATTTAACGTATAAGTAACGTATATCTATCATATGTGGTATCATCTGAAGCTTAGTTTCATTATCTTTAATTTGTTGCAAAGATCATTCACATCAGTTAGATAGACGCGAGGCTACAGTCGTTTGAATCAAGTAGATCGGTTTTAAAATGAACGCGTCAGCTAAGGAAATTAGGTGTCCAAAGAAAAATCGGGCTATTTATGGACTGCAGGTAATGTGACGTAACCCCACAAAATTAATCCACTTAACTTTTCACGTCCTCATTCTCATACAATCATTGAAAATGTAGTAACTGATTACATGTTAACAAGTTTCTGGAGGAGTTGAATTAACTTACCATATGGAAAGAACAGACATCGGTGACAACCATTTGAGTTTAAAGTATTGCCTATATTTGTAGACAAACTTAGAGATATCTGAAAAACAAATATTTCAATACAACTTACCATTCTCACTGGCTTTTACACCTTAGATACCACTTTATTTGACCAATTATAACATTTGCGTACTTTATTATCCCATTTTGGGCAGTCATTTGCTTAGTTGGCTGCCGTGCATTCAAAGGGGAATCCGTGGATAGGGGCAAAGGCTTGCCGATTTGATTCCAAAGACTGTAGCCCGGCCTATACTGAACCGATTAGAATTATCTTGCAGCATACAATTAAAAATAATGAAAATAGGCTTTCGGTTGATACCACATTGTTAGATGTGTTTTATCAAAAGATACACTAAACAGCTGATTGTGGTTTCACTCAGTACAGAATAAACAAAGATAATGGATGTCTTATGTTTGAGGTCAAACTGGCGTCGATCATGGCGCACAATATCACACGGAAAATCTGGATATTCACCTGGAAAGACTGTTTGATCTAAGTCAGAATTTTGTTACGCACGTATAGAAATGAAAGAATCAGATAAAAATTACGGCCTTGTGTTTAATACAGGATTTCAAGCCAACCACTTGACAGGTTTATGTCGCATATCCATGCCAGTAACAAAATATAAAAATATGGAATTTTTGTGATTTTTTCGATGTTTCCGGATTAGCAAATCGCTGCTTAATCCCTTTAACATGCCAAAGGAATAAGCCAAAATGCATTTTTTAAAAAACTGGGGCCCCCACCACGGCCATCATTTTAAATTTTGGAACATCTGTCTTTGCTATGTTGTTTTGTTATTCTCCGATCCCTGTGGGATGTATTGTTCTTGTTCTGCTTCACTTGCACAGTATACTCAAGGTTCACACTCTCCGTTTTTACCTTATATTCTTCTTAACCCTCGGGGGGGTTTTTCTTACCAACTTTTTTTTTGGTAACAACGGTTTACCAAGGGGGAAACCCCCCCCTCGAGAATTTGTTATAAAGCACCCTATTGCTTATGATTTTGATACCGTTGGATAAGGCTATGGTCCTCCTCTTTCCATGTACAAAATAAGTACCAACTAACCTAGTAGGCGTCACAATGAAGTAATTCAAGTACGCGAGTCGGCCAAACATTGGCATTTTCCACCGAAAATAGGCGAAATCCAATTTTGCGCTTAAAAAGACCCCCGCGCCAGGGGAATATCGGATTTCAAGCGGTTTTCAGCACTAACTGATTGCATTTGGCTAGTTTTACATAAACCATGAGTTGCAGAGCCATACTGTTGCATAATATTTTCAAAAATGCCACCATAAAATACCTTTGGTGGCAACCACCCCCCTTACCCCCCCCTTCGACTTTGACGGCATACCCTAACCCCGGTGAAGGTGATACCTTCACTTGTTTTTCGCTAAATGAACCGGACAGATGAGAGAACGATTGCCCATAAGCTTTTTAATTAACGAAAGCTTTTAGCGATTTAGCGCACCGGAGCGAAGCTAACTAGGGGGGTAACTCCCCCCCGACCCCCCCTTGGTAAGACGAGGGTAAAGAGTGATTCAGAGAGAGAGAAAACTAAGAAGATATGCGTGTATTGTAATCAAAAAACCGAAAGTTCTGAGCTCAGAGGATTCGAGTTTGGAAGAAATAAAAACCTTTTGTTCAGTAATCGTAGGTTATTGTGTATAAAGTTCCACTGTTATATCGATCTAGTTGCCATCCTCAGTTTGCTGTGTTGTGTTTGTGATGGGGTTTTGTTTTGGATTTTTTTGCTTTGTTTTTGTTTTGTTTTTTTTTAAATTGCGGGGTCGCCCGGGGTCGTCCGCTCTGATAACCAGCAAATCGTACGATGCGGACGTCCAACTGCTCGAACTACGTAACTATCCATATAGAACTATTTCGTCCCCAGTTTTAATGTTTATTTCTTCACAACCAGATATCTTCTGATGTCCGTCTTTCTGGTTTGGTCCAATCACCTACTTCTATGAACCGTCCTTAATTTTCCTCTGCTGAGACCCGTTTTTATAAACTAAGCAAGCTGCAGCTTATGTTAATGCATTTATGAATTTTTTTTTCTGCAATTCCTAGGCATAAGTTTCATTTTCTGGTATCTTTTTTTATTTACTTAAACTCTGCTGACAACTAAATCCAAACGCAATTGGAAAGGAATTCCCCGCCCCCATTTTGCAGAATTTATCAAAACAATTCAAAAGAATTTTGGGCAACCCAATAAAAGAGGATTTACACTTTCGGTGAGGTCGATTCAAGAACAAAGATTATTACAAAAGAATTGCAATTTACCATGCGAGATCAAGAATAGAAAACTACTTGCGTGTGTTATTCAATATCAAAAACAAAACAACCCAATCGTCTGCTGACTTCCCGACTGAAAAGGAGTGTAGAGCTGGGGGCACGTGCTTCTGTAAACATCCAATATAGATTCCCAAGCTTACCTGGTCATACTTTTCAAGGCTATGGTAGTTTATCACAACTACAGTTGTATAAACTTAAGACCTTCTCCACATGCTACCTTTAATTTTAGAATTTTATTTAAGGTTGGATTGTTTTTTCTTTCATTTTGAATGAATTTTCGTGTCTCCCAAAAAATAGGAATGGCCACCGCCAACTGCTTTTCATGTTGCAACGAGAGATTTCCACATAACAGGTGTCCCTAAAAATGAAATTCTGATTTTTGCACCAATGGATAAGCTTTTTTATAAAAAAATGTCCCCATGTGAAGATTTAAAGTCCTGACAAGCATAATCTTCGTGTACAAAATTTTGAAATATTTCTTATTTTCAATATAGGAGCAAATATTTAAATCTCCATGTTAATATAAATAAATTAAAGCAAAAAAATCGGCTTTTGTTTTCACTTTCAAGTTTCGTGTGGTCTTTCTGTAACCACACCAGGCGAGGTAAGAATGGGTCTTGTCTATAAACGAAATCACTGAGCCATATGACACAATATATGGAGGTTCCAACTCTCTCGTTGCACCTTCAATTCCCCATTACATTTGGATCGCCTTGGTCGTTTCAACGTGAGCGGTAATTGCGTGTATTACAAATAACCCTTAGGTTTTACTACCGTACAATTAAAGGTGGTTTTTCGATTTGGGTGTCTCGAAACATCAGACCTCGAAACATCAGACCTCGAAACATCAGACCAGGAAGTTAAATTCCTTCCGGGCTGATGTTTCGAGGTCTGATGTTTCTAGACACCCGGGGGGATGTCTAGAAACATCAGACCTCGAAACATCAGACCTCAGACCCGGAAGTGATTTGTTTGCCGAAGTCACATTTTACTTCCGGGTCAGATGTTTCGAGGTCTGATGTTTCTAGACACCCGGGGGGATGTCTAGAAACATCAGACCTCGAAACATCAGACCTCAGACCCGAATGTGAAGTTACTACGTTCCGGCTGATGTTGCTACAGCACACCCGGGGGGGGGGGATGTCTAGAAACATCAGACCTCGAAACAACAGACCACAGACCACTCGAAGTGATTTTGTTTTTGCCGAAGTCAACATTTAACTTCCGGGTCTGATGTTTTCGAGGTCTGATGTTTCTAGACACCCGGGGGGATGTCTAGAAACATCAGACCTCGAAACATCAGACCCGGAACTAAAATGTTGACTTCGAATCAAAAATTTTCCCTTCCCCAAGTCCGCTTCACTTCTGGGGACTGGGTCTGATTTTTTTTAAATTCAAGTAGACCCTCACCGTGCGTGACACTGAGGAGGTTTTGCCCTGGTTTTCTGCCGCTAAATGAGGGGGCCGACCAGTCGAAAGAGAAGGGACGATATGGCCGGGTGTGCGGGATGAAAAAGAGCCCTAGTGAGGGGGTCCTCCTTACGGGCAACAACCTTTGCACACGGTTCCTCTACCTAGACACACAATTTTCCCATTCATTAAAATGCAATTTTGTAAGAAACAGGTTTGAATACAAGTTGTATGGGTAACTTCAAATTTCATGGCCACCGGTTTAGCAAAACGGTGTGGGGCGGGAGTTATGTAAGTTTTGGAGTATTTATTCTAATTACATGTTTTTCTATGAATAGTAGAAAAATAGATAGACCCGATTTAAAAATTGTCAAGTTAATTAATAAAAAACTTCCTGATTATGTAGGCTAAGGTTAATTTTAAATGGGGACTTTTGGAACTCCCTTATCTGAATGCGGGCTTGTTGACCTGGAAGTTTTGAGTAAAAAACTGATATGCTTGGTGAGCGGCTAGCAAGTAGTTAAATGGGTGTATTTAGCAACGCACGTCTATTTGGTTCCAAGTCGGTGTCCAAGTCCAGGGCAATCTCCCCTTGTAACGCCTGGAAGAATAGCAGGATTTGTTTTTTATCTACTTTTTTTTCAATTTTTTTTTAAAACTTACAACACTTCTCAGCAGAACGGTAACTAGTCAACCTTCCTGGCCAGTCGCTCTCACCCAGTTTTAAGGAAGCGTGTCCGCCTCTTAGTACACGACCATAAGATTTCCGCCATTTTGAAGTCACTTCCGGGCTGAGGTCTGATGTTTCGAGGTCTGATGTTTCTAGACATCCCCCCGGGTGTCTAAAACATCAGAATCCTATAAACATCAGACCCGGAAGTAACTTCACTTCCGGGTCTGAGGTCTGATGTTTCTAGGTCTGATGTTTGTAGACACCCGGGGGGATGTTTTAGAAACATCAGACCTAGAAACATCATACCCGGAAGTATGTCCATTTAAACTGGGCCGGATTCTGATGGTTTCGAGGTCTGAGGTCTGTTGTTTCGAGTCTGATGTTTCGAGACACCCGTTCCCGATTTATGGGTAGTGTGTTCTCTACTTGATAGGAGAGCCTGGCACTTCACATACACCCCATCAAGTACCTGGGAAACAAACTTTGTCGGTTTTGAGGGTAGACGCGATAATGCATGTTGCAAAGCCCTTCAATACTGTGCTAATAAAAGTGGTTAACCACTAAAACGGCGGTTTTTTGTTTTATATCTTGGAATTAAATGGTGCGAGGCTCAAATTTTCAAGGACGACAATGAGAAAAATACGGCCTTCATCTGAATTTCAAAATCGATACTTACTACTTTTCCGGGTAAATCAGGGGGTCCCCAAAGACGATCGGAACACGCCCCTTTAATTTCTGGTAACCGTAATCAACCTATACTTTGTGCATCGCAATCATAATGGGACGAAGTCAGCAAAATATTTTGAAAGAAGAGACGAGAAGTTTTTATAATGATACTAAAATCTCTGTTGATGGGGTGAAATTATGGTTAGGTTCTTGATGGGGTAGTGTCCCCCTTCTGGCGGTTTTACAAATGTCTCTTTTCTGAAATTATCTTAAAACCGTTTTGACCGTAATATTCTTGATGAAATTACTTCGGAAACGGTTGTTATTTTTAAACGCAATACCGTGGACAGAGCGCGATAAATTAGGGTCCTGAAACTATTGTTAGAACGCCATAAGCCAGATGTCCTAAATGGGTGTCATTATTATTTCGGGGTTGAAAAGCTGATATATCGTCGTTTCGGTTTAAATTACTGTATTGCCAATCAAAATGTACTAGCGCGCGTTAAGGATTGAAACAATCTATATAATGTAAACTAACTTTGTATAATATTGTACGTGTAACAACAAATTTACTATTCATACTTGCAAGATTATGATAGCAAGATACTTTTAGTCGCTTTTCCTCAACCTTTTACTTTAGAGGGGAAAACCGTTTGAGAGTCCCCCCTACCCCATAAAACCGTGTCCTAGCTGCTTTGGACTTGCATGAAAAATGTGTGACCTTGAAGATGAACTGGAAACTTAAAGCAATATTAGCAATTTTTTGGAAAGAGCGCCACCCAATTTTCAAAATTTTATATTTTTGCACAGTTACGTTTTTAATTGTCTAGGAAACTATACCTCGACGAGAATGTCTAAAAATGCGTATTATCACAAAAATAATCGATTTTTGTAATTATAAATTGGGATCCCAGATGGACTTAACGGCAGAGCTGGAAATATTACGTTTATGTCCGTCCCATGTCGGAAATAGTGGCCGCCTCTAGAAAATAACCTCTAACTTGACTGCCTGAACTATTACAACAACTAATGCATGAGCGTAGACACGTCACTGCGCTATTTTCCCTGACTATTCACATTGGAAGGAGGCCCGTTTCCAGCCGCCCAGTGCATTATTATCGCGGATCCCCGATAATAATTATTCTACATGTAGTACAAAATTCCTTCGTTGTTTGACCCATAACATTTTCGATGCTTCACCATTCACAGGTATGTTTACTAGTCAGTTACCAATGTAATCGTGTAAAATATCCAATTTCTTGAAAAATGGGGGCGCTCTTCAAAAAATGTGCTAATATTGGCTTTAAAGGGTCCATGGCCCGATCGCTAATATCCTCGTCCCCAAAGTCCAGATTTTTTACCGGAAGTGGTCACATTTTGGTCTCGACAGAAAGCTACTATTTTTTCTCATTACCCTGGAATCTGGGCCAAAGATGTTGGTTTGGAAGAAATGAGCGCAAATTACCACAATTTGGTCGACAATTTAAATTTTACACATTACTCTATGGGGCTTACGAAATCCCGTTTTCCCTGCTCTCACATGAAACAGATTTGAAATATCTGCGTGAAACTTGACAGGTGGGGTTTTTGGTGAATGCCACTCTATCAAACGAAAACTCCATATCCTTAATCGGGCGGGCATCCCCCTTTAATGAAGAGCGCTGTTGTAATTCTGTAAAGTTAATAGGAGGCGGGGACCCCGGACAACATGGACACATTATTTCAAGACACCCGTTACATCCCGTTAGAACTGGTTTTCACCTTGTTATACACTTAAGACCCGTTGATCCACCACACCTGGCCAGTTGCTTCTGTGGAAAAGTTTGAGTGTCCCCCATAAAACCGTGTCCCTATCTCATAGACTACGGAAACACTCAACTTCGCGCTTCATAATTTTTTTTCTAATGTCCATCTTCAAGATCACACTTTTTCCAGGGCAAATCTATGACCGACTATGACACGGTGTTATTGGGGACTCTCAATAACAGCGACTCTCATCAAATTTCCTTTCCCCACGCACTACAGCGGATTGAAACCGGTAAAGCATATAAAAGGATAATTAACATATGTAAATCTCTCGCGCCATATTCACTGAAGAAAGCGTTGGATGATTGACATTTTGACTTACATCATCCTCCTTTGAAGCCTATATCTTTCTATCTTTAATTAACCAGTCGCCAAATTAAGTGCAATGATAAGTCAAGGCAAACATGAAATTGACTTTGATGCACGTGCCTCTGTTTCGCTTTCAGAAGAAAGTTGCGTCTGTGTCCATATTGCAATATCATAAACCAAGGGTATTAAGAGGACACTGTCCCCATTACAAGTACTTTGGGGAGACTTATTCATTTCAGGAAGCTACTGTGGTTTTTGAGAGACATTACTAGATATTATCTTGTTGAAGTTCAAATCCAGCGCTAGAATGCGCATGCGTAGTAAATGAACGCTACAGTCCCGGCATAATAAGTACGTATTGGTTGACATTGTTCCCTTAGATACCGTTGGTGTTTGTACCTTTAGGTAATAAAGCGAGTGCGGGTAAGCCGGGCAGTATATACCAAAGTATAGTATCAGAAATCGTTCGGTATATATACCAAAACCCGTAAAATCAATTTTCTTGTCCATTTTGATTACTTACATGAGAGATGTAACGAATAGGTTGACAGAGCATTATAAAAAGATCCCAAATAAAAACGCCGCCCAACCGTGACTTTTAGATTTTTATCCAATTAACCCTGTGTTCGGCGGGAAGATGTTTACATCATATGCATCATTAGATTTGAGGTCATATTTGAAAGATGGCTATCTCCTCCAACTTGACAAATATTTCGTTGCACATCTGTCTTTTCTATTATAATCCACATACCATATAAAAAACTTATTGCAACTTTTGAAAACACTTCGTGGAAGGGCCCTCAAAGTGTTTGAAAAAGTCAACAAATTAGTAAATGGTTACTTAACATAAGGCGACATGTACGGATGATGGCCAAAGGGTTCGGGCGATGTCCGTTATCCACAGCCCAATGTGCGCAACTATGATCACTGGCATGGCCTATGAATCCACATGGAAGTTGTGGCTTATCGTGGTCCATAAAGACTGAGAAGAAGATTATTTGGATCACAAGCGAAATTAGATAACAATACTCTGTGCCAGCTCGATTGTATGCCCTCAGCACATTCCACCATATCCAAATATACAAGCCACAATATACCACAACCAAATATAAATATTGAAAACAGTGAGGCGCTCCGGTTAAGACGTAAAACAAAAATATTTCAGAAATGACCACCATTCCGCAAACTGTTCGACGATGTTTTTGAATGAAATTTTTTGAAGATGATCTGATCTTTTCGTAAATGCCATGCAAGACAAGCAAAATGATATAATTAGAATAGACAACGAGCAACTAATCTTGCCACAATTTGGAAGAATGGTTAGGCATGATGAAGTCACAATTGTCTTTGGTAACTAGGACAGGAACGAAGCTGAATTGCGACACGAAGCTTGCTATCAGTTGATATCAGGATGATCTGATACGGTACAATGCGACTCCGGTTACGGTACGACCTTTTTTCCTTTTATATCGCTTGAAGTGAGGGTCCCAAATCTAACTGAAGAGGGAAATTAGAGATTATTTACATCTATAAGGTATTGCAAAAAAAATATAAGACAATGGGGACACTTCGCTATCCAACTTGAGATTTTATATCATCTGAACTGATCTAGTAATGCATTGCGTGCACATTTGTTATGTGCAAATTCTTAGGTGGGCTCTTAAGTCAAACCAATGCTATAGCTATTACAACAACACATTTCATTTCCTTCTTTGTATTCACGGCAGGCGGAAGGGTAATAAGTTAAAATATTAACTCGTAGGCAAAAAACAATAAGCCAACAAGACTAATACAAGACAACACAAACAAACAAACAATAATTATCAGGTCATTTTTCTTGAATATTGCACTTTTTTTAATGAAGAAAGACCTAATGTTTGGAAATGCCGTTTCAAATTAAAATAAATTCAAATTGATTTTGTCATTCAGGGTGAGGACTCTAATAAGTAATGCGTCTCCATCTGCACTGTTGACATCATTGCAGCATACTGTTTACCAGATGTTGAAGTTCTGTTTAAGGAATGGGCTTCCATGCTCGCTGGATAATTCCACACGAGGAGCCAGTGCAGTGTGCCTTCCTTTAGGTGCCGATCGGCATAAACCATTCACGGTCTCAACACCTCCTCTCTGGTTGAGATCACGTGACTTGACTGGCCAATCGATGGTGTCAATACCATGCTCTTCAGGGAATCGGTTGTGACAGTGGCAATGTGCGGAGTTTTGCTTCTCCTGCATGGAAGAGAAGTATCACCATTGGCTGCTCCCATTGGAATGTAGGCGACAGAACTTCAATATCGAGCTGAGCAGTCAAACGTCCTTGTAAGATCACAAGATCAGTTCTGACCCACCAGTGCAGATCCCTGTCCATGCCATATGACTTCCACCTTGGTATGGTTATACAAACTCAAACCATCCTCATCCGTTGTTTCTCCATTTCTCGTCATACTCGTACTCTTCCATCAACTCTCAGAAGATAAAACCTGCAATCATCAGACCACAAAGAACCTTTTAGTCCATTTCCCGTTCCATCTCGATGATACGGAGATTGTAAAACTACAGGCGTAGTTGTCTTGTTTCTGTGTTCGCCTATGAGTTAAAGTTTAAGCTTACTTACTCAGACTGCAATAGTAGGGTTCTAGAATCAGAATTCCCATCAAATAGAAGGTTTGTGGAAAAGGTTGAAGATGCTTTTCTTAGTTTGAAGGGTGCTGAATCAAGAATTTTTGGGGCCACCTCTGGAAATTTTGGGGAATTTTGTAAAATAGGGGTACTTTTGTACATGGGTACCGGGTAAAATTTGAAATCAAGTCAAATTGTGGTTAAATGTACACCAATATGTATTGTCTCATTATAAGGATTAAACAAAAGGTACAGCTTTTAGTTCTGACCTTATTAAAACAGGTACAGCCCTATTAAGTTTCCAGGTCATCCTGAGGGTAACTTTTATCCAGTGCTCCAAGTTTGTTGAAACTGGTGTCATTTTCTACTTCAGTAGACCAGGGAATAATGATGATTTTGAGGTTATAACCCTACTACAATGAAAAAAAAGAAAAGAAATGAAGTCGTTTTGGCAAAGGGGTATGTCTTGACACCAACAAGGTTTTTTTGTTTGTTTTGTTTTTACGGCAGGCAACGTTTGTGGCAGAACCAATGTTTCCTCTCTTCAAAACTTTTTAAACATTTTCTAAACATCTAGTTCTAGTCAAGTTATGGCAACAAATGCCCTTGATTTTAGGAATTTGTTTTGGGAACCCCCTATAAATCCTTGTATTATACGCTTAGAATCTACCAATTCTGCATATCAAAATTAACTGGCATGTCCTCTATGGACAGCTATTTATACTCCAATACATCTACCCCTCCTACCCCCAAACTAGCCTAATTATAGTTTGCAGTCTGCCTCCAATAAGGCATACAATATTGGGATTTGATGGCATTTGTGGTCCCGTGGGTAAAGCTAAAAAGCTACGACCCCACGCCAAATGTTGTATTTCGAAGTGAAGGATCGGGCAGCGATCAGTCCGACTCTTCCCACATGGTTTTCACACTTTATTCCATTGTCCGTATATGGAACCCGGACTATGCTCCCGGGCGGACCATATCCCTTTTACACGCAGTGCCGGAGTAACATAATCCCTGTAAGGAGGGTGTAGCGAGCCTCTACAAAGTTAGTGTCATTTGTCCCGTTAGGCTGGTCTTTTCTAAATTGTTTTAAAAAATTTAAACCAATCGTCTTAATCAACTAATAAAACAAAGAACTCTGCTACTTTATAAAATCCACAATCATTTGTGCACTAGTGAGATGTACTATCTGTGGTCGGTATTACTTATATCATTCCTGAACCCACAGTGTCATCATTGCAAGGTGAAATTTCACTTAAATAAGGTGACAATGGCAATATGCATGGCTATTTTCCGATTTTTCCGGCAGTGGAACGGCAAGTGTGAACTGGGGAATTTCATTGAGTATTGATTGGTGTCTAATTATATGCGCGGAAACGTGTTTGTGGGCGCGGGGTCAAGCATGGTTTTTTTTTTGCTGACACGTTACAATGTACAACACATTCGATTGTGTGTATATTTAGGAGTCAGTCACCACCCCGAATGACTAAACAATGCGCGAATCAGGCGTTCGTGGACTTTCACAGAATCTACTATACAGGGGGGGAACACTTCCCTTGTCTCGCTTTGTTTGTGCCTGTTGAGTGGCATGCCGTACCTCATAGCGATAGTCCCCTTATGATTCAACAAATACAAGGTGTAAAAAAATTCCCTGATTGTGTCCGCCATTGTGAATTTTAAGCGACCATAATCTAAAATATGTGGTATCCACTAAAAGCTTAGTTTCATTATCTTTTAACACTTAAGAGTGCTGTCTGATAAAATCACCTGAAATTTCCTAAGTCCAGTAAGATGAAGGGTTCTTGAAATCTCTTGTGATTTTTTCTATTTATGGGTATGTTTGGATGAAACATTTCACCTTGGTGGAAAATTTTCATCTTACCCACCATGGTTTTCTAGATCATATTGCCTTGGATTTTGCCAATTTCCGCATTTGATGAGATATTTAAAATAGCCGTAATTTTCGTATTTTTCAATATATCTTTTTTATTATTTGCACGATAGACCACATATTGCAGGAATAGTTATTATATTGTATGTTTGTAAATTGCATATTTAAAACTGGTGTTTATGCATTTCTTCAGTGTTTCTATTATTGTAAACATGTTAAAATAGCGATTTTTAAAACAACAAAAAACATGTCGTTTTTTAACTTGACGTTTTTCTCTCGCGGCAGTATTCTCTCTTTAAAACTGGTATGAGTACAAATTCTAAGGGATGTCCAAGAAATCTAAATTTTCACCGTTGGGTTTTTGCATTTAGGGTGTTTTTTAAGGAAAATTCCATTTTATTTAAACCCTCATCCTACCCATCCTTTTGAAACCCCTTCAGCAAGGGGTGGCTACCACCCCTCCGGATTCTTATAAGCACCTGTTATGATTACGTGAGTTTTGGTACCAATGGATAGCTCTTGTCCTCCTCCTTACATTGATACCAATAATGGTTACCAACAACCTTAGTATAATGTCACAATATGGGTAATTTGAAATCTGACATAGATATACACAGTGTAACAATGGGCAAAAAATTCAATTTTACATCAAAGAAGTAAGGAATACCAGATTTGCAGATTAAATCATATTTTTTTTACGTTATAAAAAACAAGGTCAGTGGATTATTCATGACAGAAATTACGTTAAACATTATAGTGTCCCAGTACCCTTCACATACGAATATCAAAACAACTAATTTGACGGGGGGGGGGCTCTTTGTTATGTGAGCTGTAATAAATTAGCTTAAAATATTTACCGTATAATGAAACGGGCCATGGTCGATTGCCGGATTGCCGGTTTATCGATAAGCTTTTGTTTGATTGATTTGATCTGATTTATTTAGAAAACATCTTGGATAACCCAAGAAATCTTTACACAAGGGGGGGGGCATCTATTTTCAGGGGCCAAACATATATTAAATTTGTTAGTACCTTATAGGCCCTTTGTTGTTGTTTACACCGTAAATTGGCGCATGTGCACAAAATACTAATTCCACAGGAGGGAAAGGGGGGCAACATTTCCCCACAAGGGGGAATCTGCCCCCCGGTTACGCCCACTGGTTCATCCACCGGGAGAGAAAATGGGTCAAGAAGGGATGAGGAAAAAAATCCCCAAAATGTTCCCAGTAGGAAAGACTGTAAACTAAAGCGAAATGTGTTATTTTTGTTATTTTTTTTTAAAGATTTTCACCAGAAATGGCTCAAATCGGTCATATGGCAAGGCACAATAGTGCAAAACCTATTTGACTGTTGAAAGGGTGGGCCCACACGCTCACATTTATTTTTTGTTGGCCGATGTTGTGTACCTTTTGTAAGTATAGTTGATTTATGTTTAAGGAGTAATTTATTTTGTGTTCTTCTTTGCTATAAACCGATTCAATATATGTCAAGTACATAGATGTCATGCTCACACTAAAAGAAAATAGTTTCCTAACCGATTTTACATACAAGCAATTAATAAAAAAGAGAAACATTCAAATTACGTGTACCACCTCAAAAACGAAAACCCAGTGGGTGGTGAGATATGGTACCAACACGAACACGGATACTTTATTAATGCCAAATAAAAAGTGGAATTGCTCAATCTGGTTTCTAGCCCCCCTTTTTTTCTCTCGTCTGCCAATATAAGATTGCACAAGAAACAGGTCATTTGTATTAGGTTTAATCGTAGTAGAAATGTAATGTAATGTAGATCATGTTTTATTATTTTGAAAACACCTTTTAATGGGTTCAAAAGAAAAAACACCGATTTTGTGGAACTTTGCATCTGTTTGCCATGTGAAGTTATGCCTAAATGTATTTAAAGTAGTGTCCAATTACCCGCCGAATGAGTTAACTTGGTTATCTCAAAGTTAAAAAATACTTGGAACTATTTTTGTACGGAAACAAAATTGTTTGGAAAGGAAAAAGGTCGCTGCTGTCAAGTACAATCCGTATAAGAAGTGTTTATAGTACGCGGCCTCATAGCCACTACAATGGAAGATTTTGGGCACTCGATTCAGTTGCGCTTATTTACGTGTCATTCTATGGAGCCGGACTACAAATGGATCCCGGAGGATAATATCATTATTTATGTGTGCCACGATTTTGTTCACGGTACATTGTAAGTAGAGGTTAAACATCATGAATAAAAAAAATACAGCGTTCACGGAACGAACGCTTCTGCTGCATCGCGGTTTATGAATGGGACAAAGGTACATGAGGTCACAAGGTCACTAAGGTCACCAACACATGGACAGCTAAACAAGGGTCATTGAATTCAAGTGTAATGAAAATTGATTGACATAATACACCAAGCAATTGATAATCTTGACCACTTTGGGCCATGACCTCTAGAGGACCAGTGACCCACTCTTGAGGAGGGTAATTTGTGGGGCACTACCAAAGGGACCATTACATGCAAGTGTTCATGAAATTATATGTGAGCATGTGGAAACTCAGTGGGTTAATTTGTTTAGGCTTTAACATTTTTACCACAGACAGGACTCGACTACCCACAACTACTCAATCAATCAACGTGTGCCCTCTGCAGACGACACAAAAATAAAATTGAAAGTCAAAATGCTAAAGTAACCCTTAGTTACTGTGCCCTTAATAAAAAGGGGCTGTGTCAATTTAAATGTAATTGGAATTAATGTATGTCGGCAGTGGCATCTTACGCAGAGAATTATGTAATAATCGGGTGGAGCAACTTTGAACTGTATTAATTTTACTGAAAAATACTTTCAAGTGTGCGTATGGAGATGTGCGGGGTGTGTGTGTGGGTGTGGTGTTGATAGGGAGGTGTGGCGATGTGTGTGTGGTGATTGTGTTGATTGTGTAAAAATATAGTGTAGTGATGGCCATAATAGGTATATTTGTATTGACCGTAATAGAAAGCAACTAATCTGAGCTTAAAAGAGCATGATTAAGGGGCATTTAAGTGTTTTTTTAAATATTAAAACGTGGGATAAACTTTAGTAAAATGGTTTGTATTTATATAAGGGGGCAAAAAAACCCAATGGTGATTTTTTATATTGCAAAGTCAATACCAAAAGTTAATGAGGACATATTTTTTTCTCCTGGGTGACTGCATGTGAAAAAAACGATGGCTCCAATTTTAATACAAAATCAAAAATTCAATGACCCTTGTGTCTGTCCTATGTGTGGTGACTTGTGACCTCATGTGACTTTGTCCCCATTCAGGGAAACCGCGATGCAGCAAAGATGATTTTAACTCTATACAAGTTACCGTAGGACAAAACGTTGCACACTAAATAAGTGATATTATTCTCCGGGAGCCATGTAGTCGGGCTCATAGATGACAACGGAAATAAAGCGTCAAACTGAAATCGAGTGCCCTATTCTTATTACTCATGATTGTAGTGATTGGAGCCATGTGAGTTTTTACTATCACATGCTTGAAATAAAACAGGTTGAGATCATGATATAAAAACAAATATGACTGCCTAAATTCGTGCAATAGTAAAAATATATAATTCGGTCAAAATGTTGACTGTTTCCATTTCACTCGGCTTCGCCTCGTGAAATAGAAAAGTCAAAATTGACCTCATGATATATTTTTTTATAATCACACTCTTGGGCATCAAGATTTGTATACCATGGAGGGGGCGTATGAGGCCGGCCCGTATATAAAAACTTCTATACCTGGATGTACTTGACGAATCTGACCTTTTCTTCGCACAATTTTGTTTCCGCTACAAAAAATGTTCAGATTTTTAACTTGGAGAGAAAAAAGTTAACCTCATTCAAGCGTGGTAAATTGTCACTTACTTTAAACACATTTAGGCATAACTTCACCTGCAAACAGATGCACAAAGTATCCGCAAATCCGGTCCTTGTTCTTTTTGACCCATTAAAAGGTGTTTAAAAATAATAAAACAGGTTACATTACATTACATTCTACTACGATTAAACCTAATACAAATGACAGGTTTCTTGTGCAAGTCTTGTGATTGGCATACGAGAGAAAAAAAGGGGGGAGTGGGGCTAGAAACAAGAGTGAGCAATTCCAACATTTTGTATTGCATTAATAAAGTAATCGTGATCGTGTTGGGACCACTACGTACCAACGACCACTGGTTTTCGTTTTTTGTAGGTGGTACAAAGTAATTGAATTTTCTCTTTTTTTAATGCTGTCTGTAAAAGCGTTAGTAAAACTATTTTCTTTTAGTGTGAGCATGAATTATGTTACTTGGACATATATTGAAGCCGGGTTTATTCAGCACAAGAAGAACACTAAAAGTAGAAATTACTCCTCTTAAAACATAAATTACTTATACTTACAACAAGGAGTACACACATCCCGAAAAAAATAATTTGAGCTATTTTTTTTTTTTTTAATATTTTTCAAATATGGTTTGCAACATTTGACTTGCATATGACCGATTGAGCCATTCTTTGGTTGAAAATTATTTTAAAAAAAATAACAAAATAAACACATTTCAGCATTTAGGTTTACGGTCTCTACTGGGAACATTTTGGATGTTTTTCCCTCATCCCTTCCTGACCCCTTTCCTCCCAGGTGTATGAACCGGTGGCTAACCGGGGGGCGATTCCCCCCTTGTGGGGAATGTTGCCCCCTCTTTCCCCCTGTGGAAATTAGTAATTTTGTGCACATTCGCCAATTACAGTGACAACAACATAGGCCTATAATGTACTAACAAAATTTAATATATGTTTGCCCTGAAAATAGATGCCCCCCTCCCTTCTGTAGAGATTTATGGGTTATCCAAGATGTTTTATAAATAAATCAGATCAAATCAAATCAAACAAAAAGCTTATCGATAAACCTGGCAATTCAGCAATTCAAAACCATTGGCCTCGTAATTATACGGACAAATAACAAAGAGCACCCCCCCCGTCAGAATTATTTGTTTTGAGATTCGTATGTGAAGGGTACGTAAACTAATAATGTTAAGTAATATACGTCAGTCCCTTTCTTTTATCATGAATAATCCACTGACTTGTGTTATAACGTAAAATGAGGAATTTAAAATCTGCAACTCGGTATTCCTTATTCTTGATTGTAAAATTGAATTTTTGCCCATGGTACACTGTGTATATCTATGTCAGATTTCTTTACCGATTTGTGAATCTATACTAGGTATGGTTGGACTCATTTTGGTATCATGTAAGGAGGAAGACAAGAAAGCATCCATTGGTACAAAAACTCAAGAAAAGTTACAGGTGCTTAATAAGGAATCCCAGAGGGGTGGTAGCCACCCTGCTGAAGGGTGTTGCATAAGGATGGGTAAGATGAGGTTATAAAAAATTAAAATGGAATTTTCCTAAACTAAAATGCAAAGACCAACGGTGAAAATTGCTATTTTCTTGGAACCAGTCCTTTAGACTTTGTCTCATACCAGTTTTAAAGAGAGAAAGTACGCCCGAAAGAAACGTCAATTAAAAACGACATGTTTTTGTTTTAAAATCGCTATTTTTAACTGTTTACACATAATAGAAACACTGAAGAACATGCCAAAACACCAATTTTTGTCTAATGCATTTACAAAACAATATATATATACATATTCCTGGCTGCAATATGAGGTTTACGCTGCAAATTATAAAAAGATATATTGAAAATACGAAAAAAAGAGGTCTATTTAAATATCCTCATCAAAATGGCTGAAATTGGAAAATCAGGCAATATGATCTAGAAACACTGGTGTGTGTAAGATGAAAATTATTCCACCAAGCGAAATGTTTCATCCAAACATACCCATAGAAAAAAATATCAGCGATTTCAAGAACCTTCAATCTTCCTGACTTAGGAAATTTCAGGTGATTTTATCAGAGGGACACGCACTCGTAAGGTAAAGATAATGAACTAAGCTTTTCAGTGGATACCACATATTTTAGATTTATGGGCTTAAAATTCACAATGGCGGACACAATCAGGGTAATTTTTTTTAACTCCACCTTGTATTGTTGAAAGAATAATCGTATGAGGTTACGGCATGCCACTCCACCAAGGCACAAACAAAGCTCGCCATGACGCCTGTAAGTGATTCTAGATGACAAGTCAACAGACGCGGAATTCGCGCATGTGTAGTAACATTCGGGTGGACTGACCTCAATATAACACAATCGAATTTGTGTACAGGTACGTGTCATGCAAACCCTGCTTGACCGCACCCACAAACACGTTTCCGCGCAATATAATTATTGACAGCAATCAATACTCCAATTGAAATTCCCAGTTCAAACTTCGTTCCACTGCTGAAAATAAACATGCATATTTCCATTGTCACCATGGCGTACGGCGGGGGGGGGGGGGCAGGGGGCCAGGTTTGCCCCCTGACGACTTTGGTCGGGGAAAAAACTGCAAGAAATTCACTAATCAGCAGCCGGTTTTTTAGACCTCTGACCGGGAAAAATTGGCCTTTTTGACCCCCTAAGAGGGAAAAGTCCCAAACTGGGAAATTTTGCCCCCTCACGGGGCAGCCTGTTCGCCAACGATTGTCACCTTATTTTTAAAGTGAATGTCATACCTTGCAATGATTACACTGTGGTTCAGGAATGATCTAATTAAATAACCGACACCAGATAGTACATCTCCTACTATGTCCCATTATAAAATCCGCGCCTAATCTACGATTATTTAGGAGTACCTTTCCAACCCTCATTCCGGGATTGACTCATTGCGCAACGCTTACAAACATAAACAAACAAAAACACTCAACAACGGAAAGTCCTTATTTAAATTCTGTTTAGAGGCTTCCGAGAGCCGAGACCATAACCGTATTTTCCTTCCCATTAATCATTTGCGCATATTAATTTTGACAAGCTGAAAGGTCTAAAAGTCTCTCGAACGTTCGTGAAAATACATTGAGGAATTTCCTCCGAAATCTTCCCCAAGCTGTATCAGAAATATTACGTCACCATTCATTAGTGAGAGTAATGAGCGGCGCTCTTCAGTGTAAATTGTATTGAAATAAGTGTGTAGTGCCAGGGGCTCTGTTCACAGCCTTGATATTTTACTTAGCTTTGATAGCTTTAATTTGTGGTTTCCCTAAAATCGGCAGATGTGACAAATTGTTGTACCAGATATCCAATGTGATGTTGTTGGATATATTTTGCGTAAAATAATAGCAAAGTTTTAGGAAGACGCTGTTTAAATCCGAAGTGAATATCACGCATGCTCATATGACCGCCCAAAATAAGCTTTTGCTCCTTGCAACATATTCATGCCCCAAAAAACAAGTAAAATCAGAAATTGAGAAAATTTTTCCTTTAAACGTTCTGTTTGTACATAAGTCAAGGGGAAAATATTTTAAAACTATAAAATGAAACAAAATAATTTTGGAAATGAGGTTTAAAGACAAATAACAATATGGTATCTGGCTCTCCGAATATATTCAAGAAAAATAATTTGAAACATTTACATTTTTTCTCCAAATTTGATTGGACGTATCAATGACGCATCGGGCTATGCATTCCGATTTTTTTGTTAAAGGTACATCATTTTTCTTGTAACTAAGACCATAAAGTATACAACCTTGTCAATTCGGGAGGATCTGGGGATCAACCGGTAACGGTAACGCTACGGGTCTCTAAAAGGAGAAAGTGGGAATTCCCCTATTGCTAGGTGGAAATATGCACCTGTTTGTTTACAACTAGATATATTGACAGAGGAGAATGGGAATTCCCCAGATGTAAATTTTAGAAACTCTGAGTCACCTGTTTCTTTGAGATAAAAAAGATTGGCAAAATAGGTAATTCCCCAGGATGTTTATTTATGTAAGAGGGTTGAGCAAACATGAGACAGATTAGTGCCATTTATGTGAGACCCCATCGGTCAGCTAGTGCAAGGGTTATGTTATGCATGATGCCGGAATTGGGACTTTGTGAAATCCTTTAGAAGGAGAGGTTTGAGAAAAGACTCAGGGCCAGAATACTAAACCAGAAGCTATACAGTATAGGTTACAGCTAGTTTTTTTAATCTACAACACTAATGTAGATTTGTTCATCACCTAGAGCCGGTTTTATTTTATATGTAAGGGTACTGAGCTTGTAAAGCTGAACTGGTCTGATGTCGTCTGTCTTAAAAGCCAAAAGAGCCTCAGTTTTTTTAACAATTAATGGTGATTCTGGCTAAAAAAATCCGAATATCAAGAAACATAATTGAAAATTTACATATTTTTCTTTCTCTCAAAATTTGATGACGTCATCAAAATGACGTCATCGGGGCTATGCAACCGATTTTTTTTAAGGTACAACACAATCAGTTTTTCTGGTATACTAGACCATAACGTCTCAACCATGTAGTCGGAGGACCTGGGGTGCAAAGGTACGGGAACAAGCGCACGCTCGGGCTATGAAAAGGAGAAAGTGGAATTTCCCCTATTGGCTAGTATACAAATATTGACTCCTAGAGGGGCATGGTGAAACTATAGGCCCAAGTTGATCTCGAAACCATACATTGCCCCGAGGCGTAAGCCATGGGCATAGTATGGTTGCGAGATCACCGAGGGCCTAATTTCAACCTGCTCCGAATAAAGGCGTCAATATTTGGGGGGGTTTAATTACTCGAATTATAGATTTTTGTCATAACACAGCCTATATCATCATCATGTGTAGCCTCATGAGCTGTAGGCCATGTCATGATGTTTGTCATGGCGTTGCATGCATGGTTTAAAACAATTTTTGTGTAACTTATGGTCCAAAACTTTTCAAGAATTAGCAATCACCCTTTCTTGTGTGGGAAGTGATGTTGGAGTCAACACGGATCGCCGTAAGCGACTTCTTGCCATTTTTTTTTGTCGGCAGATTTACACTTTCCTTGCAGCTCCTAATTCAGCAACATTTCAATCACACCGCTTCAAGAGCATTTCCCAAACGATGAAAACACACACGCATCACGGACTAAATGTGATAATTTTCCATCCAACTTTATATTTCCTGTTACAATCAACTCTAACAAATGTTGTCTCTTGATTTATGCTGAAATCTTTGGATCTAGGTGCTTATCAACGGCGAAAATCGTTTGCCCACAGCGACCCGTCAAACCTGCGTGCCGATGCCATGGGCGCAGCCATTTATTTCCAAAAGCAAGCGCGACCGCCGGGCGATGGCACTATGACAGGTCGCTGTCGAACAACATCAGAGGGGATAGTTTTCAAGTACGGAGCATCACGACACAACCTCAAAGCCCTAATAGGCCTACGATTCTGCGATTCAGCCATTCCCGTGCTCTTGTTTGTATCCCTCCCGGTTTGTAACAGACTTTACACTACAGCACTGACTCCCCACATACGAGTAACCAAAATACGGTCTGCTTACTAGTCTGGTCCACAGCCAGCGCAACAGGGTAATGGTGTTCACTTTATGTTTGATAGTGTTTTCTAGACTGATTTTTTTTTTCTGCTGAACACGATGGTACCCGGCAGACTTTTTAAAAAAGTGTGGCCCAAGTGGTCCCCCGGGGGGGACTTCCGGTGTGGGGTAGGGGAAAAAGTTAACTTTGGTCTCCATTTACCAATTTTGATGTTTTTGGTGTCCATCTATCGTTTTCGTCGTGGCATGACAAATTGATTAAATAGCTTTCATTCAAAACCAAATAGCTGCCTTAGCCAAAATTCAAAATTGGCTTTTGCCCCATTAGTGAGTTTGTTGGAGTATTAAGGTTGCATATTGGCCCATTTGAGCATTTTTGGCATCCCGAGTTGTTAGGTCACTTCCAAAATCCAAATTGGCTGCCATATGTCAAAATATTCAAACTTACAAATTGGGCTGCTGTATGTCAAAATTCAACTGTTCCCCCGAAAATGTAATTTCTTCTCAACCTTTGCATAATCTAACACTTTTGCCTTTCTTGTGGGGTGACTAGGTATTATTTTATTTGGCAACTCAAGCCTGGTTTAATAAGTTTGCACATTCAAATGGCTGCCATTTTGTTTTAAATTTTCCAAATTGCGTCATTTTTTTTCAAATAGCTGCCCAAAAGTGAGTTTTCTAATATTAGGTGCATATTGACCGATTTGAGCAATTTTTGGTTTCTTTTTCTAATAGTTGTTTGGCATCATGAGGTTGGTTAAGAGGCCCAACTTCCAAAATCCAAATGACTGCCATATATCAAAATATTGCAAATTCCTCCAAAATACCTCAAGGTGGGGTCATAAAAATTACACATTCATTATGGCTGGAATCGAATCAATCCTCTTGTTTTTCGTCTCCACGTGTAAACAAACCACTGTGCTCATGTTTATAATACCTTTCTGCCGCACAGGTCATGCGTGTTCAGCCTGAGCGTGCCCGCGAAATCGTCAACAGAAGGGCCGTTCTGTCGCGATGCCCGTAGGGCTGACGAACTCTCCCTTACCTTTGTTGGTCTATGCTGTCCAAGTATATATTGGCATGCCAAAATGAGTAGTTTTGTATATTAGTGTTATTTAGTTGGTACTCATCTTGGCCTCAAAGGAAAGAGTAGGACCTGCTATCTATTGCTTACCAAAATCAAGTGCCTGTAGTATTCCTTTGGTCGTACAAGGCGTGTCCGGTATTTTCTCCCGAAAGGAAGGGGGGTGGATTGCCACACCTATCCATATCTTTGGGATAGTCCTTTACCTTTACTTTCCTTTATCCCCGGTGGGTTTTTTTTAGGAGTAGTAGCAGGACGGAGCGGTAACAACTCCCTCCCTTCGGAAGAACTAGGGTACTAATTAATTTATCAATTAATTAGGTATAAATTATTGCCTTAGATGTAGGAGAAGAAGGAGAAAGCTCTAACCCTAATTGCATTACGCAACGCCGAGGATCCCAATTATATCACTTGGCACCTCATTGTAAAAGCATAGAACAACAAAGGCCACTTCTCTGCCGGAAGTACTCTTTCATCCCTACGGTCATCGCCGACATTTTCAAACCGGGTGAAAGTACTCATAGTCCCGTCCGGCAGGATCATAGTCCGGGCTCCATAGCGACAACGAATAAGCGTGAAACTAATATTCGGTGAAGAGTCAACTGAAATCGATTGCCCTATTGTTCACTATTGTTCCCGAACTGGTAAACCCGGCGGACTATATCCTCCTGCCACACGGCCCTCTTTGACGATTTTCGCGGCACGCTCGCTGAACAAGTATGACCTGTGCGCAGACAGAGTAACTCCCCCCCCCCATGCTCAGTGGTTTGTACTTACTTGACTTTTTGCTGTATACTCCGCAACTACACTTCCTCGAAGCCAACGCATAGGGGTGCGCTGTAAACCTTTCTTAGATGCGATTGTTGTTCCAGGTAGTTGGTTTACTAAAATTTTCGTTGTAGGGATGTTAATAACTAGTCTGGTAGTCTATTCCATTCAATATTGTCTTTGGAAAAAAAGAGGTTTTTGTAACAGTCCTTTTTGCACTTGGTCCTCAAGTATGTTTTATTATTGATATGACGAGTAGGACGGATGGCTTGGTGTGAGAAACTTTCTCGAAGGAAGGCAACCTGGTCTTCGTAGTTGCTACAATCAACCCTGGCCACCGATGCTTAAACATTTCCAATTTCTGTTTGAGTTCCTTGTTATGTTGATCCACACTGTACTTCAGTATTCTATATGGGGCCGGACCAAAGGTTTATAAGCCTTCGCCTTATCTCAGTTTGTAGATGGGTAGGTTTCCTGCATACAAGATTAAGTACTCTTTTGGCTTTGAGATTTATGTGGTCATCCATTTGAGATTATTGTTATGTGAACCCCTAAGTATGAATGTGAGCGTTTCTTGTAAAACAGTGTTCACCCAATTTATAATTGTGTGTAGTTGCGGACCTTGCATGAGTGAGTTTGAGGACATGCATTTTTGGATGTTAAATGTCATTTTCCATGCCTGCCGCCCGGGTCTAGAATTTAATCAGAATCAAGATCTGCTTGTAACTAGCCACTCATCCCACGGTATGACCTTGACAAAATTGCTACAGAAGGTTTTCTGGCTGTAACTTGTTGTACAAAACCCCCCAAATAACATATCCAAAAGGTCGAAAAGGAAGCATGTCAAGACATGCTAATTTGCATAAAACCTATGTTCCCTTTTGCCTATATTTTGGATTTATGCATATTTAAAGGGGGACGACCCCAATTTTAATAAATAAAGTTTTCATGCATCTTGATAGCATGGTCCTTCACCCCTAAAACCCCAATCTGTTATAGTTTTGCGCTGATTTTCAACCCTGTTATCATGTGAGAGCTAAAACCCCTGATTTTCTTAGCACTAATTGTAAAGTTGATATCGGTTGACCAGAAATGGGGTACATTTTTCGCTCATAACTTCCCTTAAACCAAAATAGCCCTTTAGCCCTTAGATTTTCACGGGTAAAGGAGAAAATAGTAAAGCTTTCTTTCTTCAAATACCAAAATTTTGACCACTTCGGTAATATCTTGCGTATATGGGTACGATGCTATTAGCATCAGGCCACGGCTCTTAAGTCTTTCTTGCTGTCCACATAGGACCCGAAGGTACTGGAGGTCTAATCTTTTGAGTTGGGTACGTGTGTAGTGCAGAATTGATGATTCCTTCCTCATTGAGGTCGGTATTCCCTTCCGTCTCTTTTGCATTTAGATGTGGCTGACTTAGCTGCAGCATTCTCAACTGATGCTTTGTAGTATATCTTGGCCAGCACATAATCACATCCTATAGTCAAGGTCTGTGAGATGCTGACTTTGGTGACGTCTAGAATGTTATTACCAAATGCCCCCTTTATATAAAATGTTCACATACTCAATGACCCCCCCATTTTCTTCTTTTCTGCCTATCCACTTTATCGCATAAAACCTATCCACTTTTTAAAAAGAATTTCAACATCCAAACTCGAAATTTCGCAGCCTACCTGCACATTTTAACCAATGTATAGATTCATGGCAAGCAATTTTAGTAAATTCTTGGGCATGTGAACCTCGGGAAAAGAGGCCGTCCGACTTTAAACTTCAGGTTTGTAACCTCATTGCCCCCTTCTTTTAAGTTTCATACGGAATGACCCTATTTTTATTCAGCTTTGTCTCGAATGACCCCCGTATATTTTGAGGTACATTTTATGTGAAAAGGACCTGGAAATCAACCCTATCTTGCTACCTGGCCGAGGCACATGTACCCATCACGTCACATCACGTCACATCACGAGTCCCCCCCTCCTTCCCCACTTCCCCACTCCCACCCCCCCCCCCCCCACAGTGCACTAGTTGACCAATGTGTTTTGAATAAATACTTCTGATAATATTTGCTAAATAAATATCTCTCCATCCCGATTGCATTCTTGGACACATCATCTATAATGCAAAATTAATGTTGGCGGGAAAATTGCGGCCATCTTTGAAAATGAACATCACTTTCCACTTTTAATATATCGATTTCAAGTCCTACAACACCTTGCATGTATTAACCAAGTCAATGCGATTCAAATACTAACAAAAAATGGAAAATGTCCTAAAAACAGCATTTATGGCTATTAACACCTTTGTCAAAATCTCGGCGTATACGGCCACGTAAGATAAATGCAAATTAGCATTTCTTGCCAACTTCCTTTTTTCTACCGTTATGTTGTTTGGAGATCTTTACTGCTAGTTACAGCCAGAAACCATTCGTAGCAATGTTGTCCAGGTGTACCCTAGTATTTTTTTCATGGTGAGTGGCTACAAGAACCATCAGATTTTGTCGTGGATGGGGCTATACATAACACAATCATCGGCGAATAAAACGAACCTCTGAGGAGATGTTATTTGGGCGGGTCGTTTATTATGTCCAAGAGACTAATGGGCCGAGTAGCGGTGCCCTTAGCGGAACGCCTGATCTAACCTCGCCACTGTGAAGATCTCCATCCACATCAACTCTCTGTTCCGTTTAGTTACGACATTTACATATCCAAGTGTGTGACCTTCCTGTGATACCAAAGCATTTCCTCTTGTACAATCTTCTGTTATGAGGAAACACAATCGAAAACCTTGCTCAAATCCATGATGATCATATCAACAGGGACGTTTTTTATCCAAGGATTTAGGAAGGTATCGGTTGTTAGAATGAGTTGTGATTCGCAGAATGCTTCGATCTAAAACCGTGTTACCGGTCTGTCCAAAATTTTGTTTTTACTAAAATAGGCTGATTTACAATGTATAAATGTTCCAATATCCTGCAACTATAGGAGTTTACATGTGGATACGAAAACAAGCCATATTGAATGTTTAATTTTATCGACCCACCTGGAGTTTCCAAGAATCACAATACCAATACTCCCCCACGAACGAAGAATTAGCACTTATACCAAATGATAAAACAACATTTTGAGTAAAGTTTGATTTTTTTTGACATAACGCAGCTAGTTTGGAATTTGAAATATTTTGATATAGGCAGCCATTTTGGATTTTGGAGTTGCCTTAACCACCTCATGAGGCAAAACAATTAAATAAAAGAAACCAAAATTGCTCAAAATCGGTCATATTGCACCTATACTCCACAACTCACTTAATATAGGCAGCCATTTTTGAAAAAAGACCAATTTGGAAAATTTAAACAGATGGCGCACCATGTTGAATGTGCACACTTTTAAACCAGCTTGAGTTTTGCAAAACCATACATGTTCAAAATGTTCACCCAAGAAATGCAAAAATGTGTGTGTAATTATCCAAATTTTGAAGAAATTACATTTTCGTGAAAGTTTTGAATTTTTGAGACATACTGCAGCCATTTTGTAATTTGATATTTTGACATATGGCAGCCAATTTGGATTTTTTTGGGAAAGTGGCTTAACCACCTCGGGATTCCAAAAAATGCTCAAATGGGCCAATAGCACCTAATACTACTCCAAACTCCTATTGGGCCAGCCATTTTGAATTTTGGGCATAAGGCACTAGTTTGGTTTTGAAAGCTATTTTAATCATTTGGTCATGCCCGAAAAGCTATAGAGGGACACCAACAACACCAAAATTGTAAATGTATACCACAGTTACACTTTTTTCCCATACCCCACCCCGGTCCCCACCGGTGTTAACCCTTTGGGGCACACTTTTTAAAACAATCTGCCGGTACCTAAAAAAAACAAAATCAGTGTTCAGCGGAAAAAATCAGTCTAGAAACACTATCAAACATAAAGTGAACACCATTTCCCTGTTGCGCGTGACTGTGGACCCGACTATTATATTCATCTCTTACACAGCTTCAATATGTACACCCATATACGGATGATATCTAGTCGTACGCAGTCTCTTCTATGTTGGGAAGAGGTTGTCCAGGGTATAGTCATGAGGTGCCCGCTCTCCCAGGGAATAGTTCCTTTTTTGGTTCATCTTGAATAGTTGAATTTATGCCTCCACTTTTAACCAATCAATGACAGGGATCTATCTACTGAGTATATAATTGAAATATGCACCTGTTGTTTTACAACTAGATACATTGCCGAGGATAAATGAGACTTCCGCCAAAGATGTAAAGTTCAGAAACGAGTCAAACATGTTGTCTTTGAGATAAAAAAACGATTGCAATTAGGTCTTCCCCATGATGTTCTTTATGTAAGATGGTGTCAAAATGCAGATGATGTCATTTATGTGCGACCCCATTGGTCACTAGAGCAAGGTTATGTTTATGCATGATGCCGGGAAGAATTGGGAACTTGGAAAAAATCTTTAGAAGGAGAGATTTTTGAGAAAGACTCAGGGCCAGCAGCAGTAAACCATAACATAGAGTATAGTTACAGCTAGTTTTTAATCTACAATAATGGTAGATTTGTGGCAAATCACCTGTTAGAGCCATGATTTATTTATTTAAGGCTTAAACCGGAGCTTGAAAGCTGAACGGTCTGATGTCTGTCTTTAAGCCAAAAGAGCTCAGTTTTTGGAATCAAAAAGGGATTCCATTTTGTGGTCGTAAATGAGGACATTAGCGGCCAGACTGATGGTGGTAGCATACCTGGACTGTATTGCCGAATACTTATGGTCGAGGAAAACCCCTCGGCTTGAACACCCTGCTGACAAAAGTTATCTTCAGGACTGAGAGGATTCCCATGGAATATTACGAGGATTTCTAAGTGTGACTTTGCCTACTGTCATTTTGGAGTCTCCGATATGAGGACATATTCATCGTTGAACTGCAACGCTTCTTTAACTCTGAGACAATAGTGGACTTAATAAAGTATTCATAATCTTAACTTGTGGGTAATTTTATTATGTCATGTTGTTTCGCACCTACAACCATTCTGAACCAATCTGATTAAAAAAAAAAACAAAAACAAAAAAAAAAAAAAAAAACAAAAAAAAAAAACAATCATTAAATCTGTGTTTATATTATAAAATTCAGATCACTTGTGCACACGGGCCATTGTTTGTGTTTGAATGGGATTTCTGATCTTTGAGTCTACGAGACATCATAACAGAATAAAAAACTATTTTTTGGTATAAAACGCATTTCTAATTAAATTTCACCTTCCATTGAAAAAAGGAGATTTTAAATTCATCACAATTTCGTTCTTCAAAATAACTTATCCAACCTTAAATTTCAAATCAATAATATCAATTCCACCATATGTGAAAACGAAAATGCACACAACATGATATTTTTTTTCACCAAATTAAGTCTCTTTTACGAGTATTGTGATACATGTGATTCATTAGAACGCATACACGCTTCAATACGCTTATATTGTAAAGGAAACGGTGGTTTACGTTAGGATATCTATTTCAGCAAACGTTTTTCATATTATTTTTCTGTATCAGGATTACTTGAAGTTAAAAAAATTGTGGAAATTTGTCAATACATGTAAAATCAGGACACTTTCAATTTCAAAAGAAGACACAGAGTCCTTATGACGCATTTGTAATTATTTTCTTCGTAAAATAATAATACAGGATCTAATTCTTAACAGATTGAGAAAATGTAGACCGATATGGGATAATCAGAGAGTACTCCTTTCCAGTAATCTCTTTTTCTCTGTCGAAATTACATCACTTCAAATATCTGGTTGTATATAGCTACATTTTTTTCCTAATGTTTTGCATATTACGAGCATTTTAATGTTTACATTTTACCATGTTATGTGAATTTTCTGTTATGCTAAATTCATGGGTCCTATCCCGGGACAGATACAAGTGGACCAAACCCCAGGTTAAAGTTGCAGATCGTTGATTCCAGCACTTCTGTTTTATTATGGTTCGCTAGATTCATGAGAAAACCTTATGCACGAAATTTGAGTTGATCCCCATCTTTCGGTTTGTGTATGGGCAAATTACCTGGTTCCCACGGTGCCATAGCACTGTACTGTAATTTACTGTCCGTTTACGGACAGAAAATACAAAAATGCGAATTTCTTTACAGATGTGCAACTTAATTTGCACGTAAAATTGGACACAGGATTACTAAGGCTAACGGTTCGGATGATATAAAATCTCAACTTTTTTCCGGAAGTCGGGGGATGAGGTTGTGGATCACGAAAGGCCCATTTAATATATACTAGGTAAATACTAATCGAATTATGAAACAAGAAGAATCATCATTACATTGAATCTCTTCTTTCTTTTATTCATTCAACAAGAATAAAGTTCGTTGAGACTTACTATTACACATTATCTTGAGGGGTGTACATGGAGATTCTTATGGTGAGCACACGGTCTATTCTATGGAGTGAGCATGATTTAAAGAAGTTGCAAGTACTGAAACTGAAATAGTTGATAACCTAATTGAAAAACGATTTTGATAAGGCCGAGTGATATTGACATGATGATCGTGTCAATAGCCATTTCGGACGACGTTATTGACACGATCATCGTGTCAATAGCCACTTCCTTGATAAAAGTACCTCGTATAGGACCTTTTGGAAATAATATGGCTGAGGCGTTGCGTCTATCATGTTTCGGGGCGGTAACGATACGTTCGGCGTCAACTCCCAAGGCAGCGTAAGCCCTCTTTTGTTATATTGTAAAAAATAAGACGAAAAAGAGGCATTGCGCGGACCTTGATAAACAGGCCCAGGGGACGGGGCCATCCGAAATCAAATCACTCCCGCGTCAGCCAGCATGTGGACATTCGGCTCCAGAAAAGGTAGAAAGAGCAATTGCTTTGTGGCGTGGTGTATTACCATTAAATAAACTAGCACTTCGATACTCAGTGCTGTGAAATAACCACCCGTCCTACACCTAAGCCATAGCCAATCGCCGTGACGATGTTATCTCTTAGTGCCGAGAAAACGTCAAGCAAAAAATGTTAATTATTATTTCTTACTTTCTAATTATAGGATATTCCCTATATATGAATCTAGTTTCATAAGTGCTAATTATTAAAGGTTTTTACACGATCTCAGTATTAAACTTCATCGAATTCACAGGGCACCACAATATATACATAAACCCCCCCCAAAAAAAACGAAAATCAAATGACTCGTAGGATGTAATTTGGCACTCTCTAACTCCAAAAAGACTCCGAGAAAATTAAAGGCCGGACTCAGAAGATTCCTGAGGAGGCGCCCCAATTCCACAAAATCGTGTTGGTGCATGTACATAATGATTGTCATCTTCTAATCACTGTGTGAATTGCTAAGCTTAAATCGAATCCCTTTAAGAAAATCAAAACTTTGTTATAAAATTCCGGATCCGGAATTTGTTATACACCAGTATCCTATGGAGTAATACAAACATAAATGTTTACTGCATCAAAAACGAAAAGTCCGATTCATCTCAAATTCGGAATTGTGAGCATTTTGGTGTCCATCTTTAGTTCTAGTTGACATTTTTCCTTATTACACAAAAAAATACATATTCGAAATCTCTGAGTCAGCTTTAACCTTGTTTCTCCACTCTCCTTGCGCTTTGGCTCCCTTCGCAAAGAGCAAAGCTGTTTTAAGAGAAAGGTGGTTATTGACCGCAGGAATCATATTGTTTAATGCATAAACCTGGTTTCAACACTATGCTTATCGAATTTGATAAATCAGATGTTGGATTTAAACCAATAATATCACTTTTTTTACGTTCGCCTAAATTTAAAAAAATGAGATTTTCGTACAGTGCATTGGTGGCCAGTAAACGATACCTGTGAAGAGAAAAGCTCGAAAATATATGCTGTGTCGCAAAAGGAAGGAATTTGGTCATTGAATATAATATAGGAGA